>CAJUXJ010000059.1:0-24152 GCA_910589775.1 Avena eriantha
TGGTTCATGAGAAAAGCACACATGCAATGACACTAGTGGATCAATGTGTGGTTCATGAGAGGAACACACATGCAATGACAATGGGTGTGGTTCATGAAAAGAACACTCATCCAATGACACTTGTGGATCCTTATGTGGTTTTGATAAGAACACACATGCAATCACACTGGGTGGATCCATATGTTGTTTATGAGAAGAACACACATGGGTGATATGTGGTTTGTGAAAAGAACACACATGCAATGAATCTAACTGTGGTTTAGTGAATAGAGCAGACATGCAATGACACCTGGTGGATCCATGTGTGGTTTGTGAGAAGAACACACACTCAATGACACTGGCTGTGGTTCATGAAAAACAAAACATGCAATGATACTGGTGGATCCATGTGTGGTTTGTGAGAAGAACAGACATGCCATGACTCTAGTTGTGGTTCATGAAAGAACACACTTCCAATGACACTGGTTGACCTTATATGGGTTTGTGAGAGGAAACAACATGCACATCAAACTAGATGTGGTTCATGAGAAAGCACACATGCAATGACACTAGTGGATCAATGTGTGGTTCATGAGAGGAACACACATGCAATGACAATGGGTTGTTCATGAAAAGAACACTCATCCAATGACACTTGTGGATCCTTATGTGGTTTGTGATAAGAACACACATGCAATCACACTGGGTGGATCCATAATGTGGTTTATGAGAAGAACACACATGGGTGATATGTGGTTTTGTGAAAAGAACACACATGCAATGAATCTAACTGTGGTTTAGTGAATAGAGCAGACATGCAATGACACTGGTGGATCCATGTGTGGTTTGTGAGAAGAACACACACTCAATGACACTGGCTGTGTTCATGAAAGAACAAACATGCAATGATACTGGTGGATCCATGTGTGGTTTGTGAGAAGAACAGACATGCAATGACTCTAGTTGTGGTTCATGAAAAGAACACACTTCCAATGACACTGTTGGATCCTTATGTGGTTTGTGAGAGACACACATGCAATCAACTAGATGTGGTTCATGAGAAAAGCACACATGCAATGACACTAGTGGATCACGTGTGGTTCATGAGAGGAACACACATGCAATGACACTGGGTGTGGTTCATGAAAAGACACTCATCCAATGACACTTGTGGATCCTTATGTGGTTTTGTGATAAGAACACACATGCAATCACACTGGGTGGATCCATATGTGGTTTATGAGAAGAACACACATGGGTGATATGTGGTTTGTGAAAAGAACACACATGCAATGAATCTAACTGTGGTTAGTGAATAGAGCAGACATGCAATGACACTGGTGGATCCATGTGTGGTTTTGTGAGAAAACACACACTCAATGACACTGGCTGTGGTTTCATGAAAAGAACACACATGCAATGATACGGTGGATCCATGTGTGGTTTGTGAGAAGAACAGACATGCAATGACTCTGTTGTGGTTCATGAAAAGAACACACTTCCATGACCTGGTGGATCCTTATGTGGTTTGTGAGAGGAACACACATGCAATCAAAACTGATTGGTTCATGAGAAAAGCACACATGCAATGACACTAGTGGATCAATGTGTGGTTCATGAGAGGAACACACATGCAATGACAATGGGTGTGGTTCATGAAAAGACACTCATCCAATGACACTTGTGGATCCTTTGTGGTTTGTGATAAGAACACACATGCAATCACACTGGGTGGATCCATATGTGGTTTATGAGAAGAACACACATGGGTGATATGTGGTTTGTGAAAAGAACACACATGCAAATGAATCTAACTGTGGTTAGTGAAAGAGCGACATGCAATGACACTGGTGGATCCATGTGTGGTTTGTGAGAAGAACACACACTCAATGACACTGGCTGTGGTTCATAAATAACAACAATCAATGATACTGGTGGATCCATGTGTGTTTTGTGAGAAGCAGACATGCAATGACTCTAGTTGTGGTTCATGAAAAGAACACACTTCCAATGACACTGGTGGATCCTTATGTGGTTTGTGAGAGGAACACACATGCAATCAAACAGATGTGGTTCATGAGAAAAGCACACATGCAATGACACTAGTGGATCAATGTTGGTTCATGAGAGGAACACCATGCAATACAATGGTGTGGTTCATGAAAGAACACTCATCCAATGACACTTGTGGATCCTTATGTGGTTTGTGATAAGAACACACATGCATCACACTGGGTGGATCCATATGTGGTTTTATGAGAAGAACACACATGGGTGAATATGTGGTTTTAGTGAAAAAACACACATGCAATGAATCTAACTGTGGTTATTGAATAGAGCAGACATGCAATGACACTGGTGGATCCATGTGTGGTTTGTGAGAAGAACACACTCAATGACACTGACACTGTCTGGCTGTGGTTATGAAAAGAACAAACATGCAATGATACTGGTGGATCCATGTGTGGTTTGTGAGAAGAACAGACATGCAATGACTCTAGTTTGTGGTTCATGAAAAGAACACACTTCCAATGACACCGTGGGTCCTTATGTGGTTTGTGAGAGGAACACACATGCAATCAAACTAGATGTGGTTCATGAGAAAAGCACACACTGCAATGACACTAGTGGATCAATGTGTGGTTCATGAGAGGAACACACATGCAATGACAATGGGTTGTGGGTCATGAAAAGAACACTCATCCAATGACACTTGTGGATCCTTATGTGGTTTGTGATAAGAACACACATGCAATCACACTGGGTGGATCCATATGTGGTTTATGAGAAGAACACACATGGGTGATATGTGGTTTGTGAAAAGAACACACATGCAATGAATCTACTGTGGTTAGTGAATAGAGCAGACATGCAATGACACTGGTGGATCCTGTGTGGTTTGTGAGAAGACACACACTCAATGACACTGGCTGTGGTTCATGAAAAGAACAAACATGCAATGATACTGGTGGATCCATGTGTGGTTTGTGAGAAGAACAGACATGCAATGACTCTAGTTGTGGTTCATGAAAAGAACACACTTCCATGACACTGGTGGATCCTTATGTGGTTTGTGAGAGGAACACACATGCAATCAAACTAGATGTGGTTCATGAGAAAAGCACACATGCAATGACACTAGTGGATCAATGTGTGGTTCATGAGAGGAACACACATGCAATGACAATGGGTGTGGTTCATGAAAAGAACATCATCCAAATGACACTTGTGGATCCTTATGTGGTTTGTGATAAGAACACACATGCAATCACACTGGGTGGATCCATATGTGGTTTATGAGAAGACCACATGGGTGATATGTGGTTTGTGAAAAGAACACACATGCAATGAATCTAACTGTGGTTAGTGAATAAGAGCAGACATGCATACACTGGTGGATCCATGTGTGGTTTGTGAGAAGAACACACACTTAATGACACTGGCTGTGGTTCATGAAGAACAAACATGCAATGATACTGGTGGATCCATGTGTGGTTTGTGAGAAGAACAGACATGCAATGACTCTAGTTGTGTTCATGAAAAGAACACACTTCCAATGACACCGGTTGATCCTTATGTGGTTTGTGAGAGGAACACACATGCAATCAAACTAGATGTGGTTCATGAGAAAAGCACCATTCAATGACACTAGTGGATCAATGTGTGGTTCATGAGAGGAACACACATGCAATGACAATGGGTGTGTGGTTCATGAAAGAACACTCATCCAATGACACTTGTGGATCCTTATGTGGTTTGTGATAAGAACCACATGCAATCACACCTGGGTGGATCCATATGTGGTTTATGAGAAGAACACACATGGGTGATATGTGGTTTGTGAAAAGAACACACATGCAATGAATCTAACTGTGGTTAGTGAATAGAGCAGACATGCAATGACACTGGTGGATCCATGTGGGTTTGTGAGAAGAACACACACTCAATATGACACTGGCTGTGGTTCATGAAAAGAACAAACATTCATGATACTGGTGGATCCATGTGTGGTTTGTGAGAAGAACAGACATGCAATGACTCTAGTTGTGGTTCATGAAAAGAACACACTTCCAATGACACCGGTGGATCCTTATGTGGTTTGTGAGAGGAACACACATGCAATCAACTAGATGTGGTTCATGAGAAAGCACACATGCAATGACACTAGTGGATCAATGTGTGGTTCATGAGAGGACACACATGCAATGACACTGGGTGTGGTTCATGAAAAGAACACTCATCCAATGACACTTGTGGATCCTTATGTGGTTTGTGATAAGAACACACATGCAATCACACTGGGTGGATCCATATGTGGTTTATGAGAAGAACACACATGGGTGATATGTGTTTTTTGAAAAGAACACACATGCAATGAATCTAACTGTGGTTAGTGAATAGAGCAGACATGCAATGACACTGGTGGATCCATGTGTGGTTTGTGAGAAGAACACACACTCAATGACACTGCTGTGGTTCATGAAAAGAACAAACATGCAATGATACTGGTGGATCCATGTGTGGTTTGTGAGAAGAACAGACATGCAATGACTCTAGTTGTGGTTCATGAAAAGAACACACTTCCAATGACACTGGTGGATCCTTATGTGGTTTGTGAGAGGAACACACATGCATCAAACTAGATGTGGTTCATGAGAAAAGCACACATGCAATGACACTAGTGGATCAATGTGTGGTCATGAGAGGAACACACATGCAATGACACTGGTGTGGTTCATGAAAAGAACACTCATCCAATGACACTTGTGGATCCTTATGTGGTTTGTGATAAGAACACACATGCAATCACACTGGGTGGATCCATATGTGGTTTATGAGAAGACACACATGGGTGATATGTGGTTTGTGAAAAGAACACCATGCAATGAATCTAACTGTGGTTAGTGAATAGAGCAGACATGCAATGACACTGGTGGATCCATGTGGGTTTGTGAGAAGAACACACACTCAATGACACTGGCTGTGGTTCATGAAAGAACAAACATGCAATGATACTGGTGGATCCATGTGTGTTTTGTGAGAAGAACAGACATGCAATGACTCTAGTTGTGGTCATGAAAAGAACACACTTCCAATGACACTGGTGGATCCTTATGTGGTTTGTGAGAGGAACACACATGCAATCAAACTAGATGTGGTTCATGAGAAAAGCACACATGCAATGACACTAGTGGATCAATGTGTGGTTCATGAGAGGAACACACATGCAATGACAATGGTTGTGGTTCATGAAAAGAACACTCATCCAATGACACTTGTGGATCCTTATGTGGTTTGTGATAAGAACACACATGCAATCACACTGGGTGGATCCATATGTGGTTTATATGAGAAGAACACACATGGGTGATATGTGGTTTGTGAAAAGAACACACATGCAATGAATCTAACTGTGGTTAGTGAATAGAGCAGACATGCAATGACACTGTGGATCCATGTGTGGTTTTGTGAGAAGAACACACACTCAATGACACTGGCTGTGGTTCATGAAAAGAACAAACATGCAATGATACTGGTGGATCCATGTGTGGTTGTGAGAAGAACAGACATGCAATGACTCTATTTGTGGTTCATGAAAGAACACACTTCCAATGACACCGGTGGATCCTTATGTGGTTTGTGAGAGGAACACACATGCAATCAAACTAGATGTGGTTCATGAGAAAAGCACACATGCAATGACACTAGTGGATCAATGTGTGGTTCATGAGAGGAACACACATGCAATGACAATGGGTGTGGTTCATGAAAGAACACTCATCCAATGACACTTGTGGATCCTTATGTGGTTTGTGATAAGAACACACATGCAATCACACTGGGTGGATCCATATGTGGTTTATGAGAAGACACACATGGGTGATATGTGGTTTGTGAAAAGAACACACATGCAATGAATCTAACTGTGGTTAGTGAATAGAGCAGATGCAATGACACTGGTGGATCCATGTGTGGTTTGTGAGAAGAACACACACTCAATGACACTGGCTGTGGTTCATGAAAAGAACAAACATGCAATGATACTGGTGGATCCATGTGTGGTTTGGTGAGAAGAACAGACATGCAATGACTCTATTTGTGGTTCATGAAAAGAACACACTTCCAATGACACTGGTGATCCTTATGTGGTTTGTGAGAGGAACACACATGCAATCAAACTAGATGTGGTGTCATGAGAAAAGCACACATGCAAGTGACACTAGTGGATCAATGTGTGGTTCATGAGAGGAACACACATGCAATGACAATGGGTGTGGTTCATGAAAAGAACACTCATTCCAATGACACTTGTGGATCCTTATGTGGTTTGTGATAAGAACACACATGCAATCACACTGGGTGGATCCATATGTGGTTATGAGAAGAACACACATGGGTGATATGTGGTTTGTGAAAAGAACACACATGCAATGAAATCTAACTGTGGTTAGTGAATAGAGCAGACATGCAATGACACTGGTGGATCCATGTGTGGTTTGTGAGAAGAACACACACTCAATGACACTGGCTGTGGTTCATGAAAGAACAAACATGCAATGATACTGGTGGATCCATGTGTGGTTTGTGAGAAAGAACAGACATGCAATGACTCTAGTTGTGGTTCATGAAAAGAACACACTTCCAATGACACTGGTGGATCCTTATGTGGTTTGTGAGAGGAACACACAATGCAATAAAACTAGATTGTGGTTCATGAGAAAAGCACACATGCAATGACACTAGTGGATCAATGTGTGGTTCATGAGAGGAACACACATGCAATGACAATGGGTGTGGTTCATGAAAAGAACACTCATCCAATGACACTTGTGGATCCTTATGTGGTTTGTGATAAGAACACACATGCAATCACACTGGGTGGATCCATATGTGGTTTATGAGAAGAACCCACATGGGTGATATGTGGTTTGTGAAAAGAACACACATGCAATGAATCTAACTGTGGTTAGTGAATAGAGCAGACATGCAATGACACTGGTGGATCCATGTGTGGTTGTGAGAAGAACACACACTCAATGACACTGGCTGTGGTTCATGAAAAGAACAAACATGCAATGATACTGTGGATCCATGTGTGGTTTGTGAGAGAACAGACATGCATGACTCTAGTTGTGGGTTCATGAAAAGACACACTTCCAATACAACTGGTGGATCTTATGTGGTTTGTGAGAGGAACACACATGCAATCAAACTAGATGTGGTTCATGAGAAAAGCACACATGCAATGACACTAGTGGATCAATGTGTGGTTCATGAGAGGAACACACATGCAATGACAATGGGTGTGGTTCATGAAAAGAACACTCATCCAATGACACTTGTGGATCCTTATGTGGGTTTGTGATAAGAACACACATGCAATCACACTGGGTGGATCCATATGTGGTTTATGAGAAGAACACACATGGGTGATATGTGGTTTGTGAAAAGAACACACATGCAATGAATCTAACTGTGGGTTAGTGAATAGAGCAGACATGCAATGACACTGGTGGATCCATGTGTGGTTTGTGAGAAGAACACACACTCAATGACACTGGCTGTGGTTCATGAAAAGAACAAACATGCAATGATACTGGTGGATCCATTGTGGGTTTGTGAGAAGAACAGACATGCAATGACTCTAGTTGTGGTTCATGAAAAGAACACACTTCCAATGACACTGGTGGATCCTTATGTGGTTTGTGAGAGGAACACACATGCAATCAAACTAGATGTGGTTCATGAGAAAAGCACACATGCAATGACACTAGTGATCAATGTGTGGTTCATGAGAGGAACACACATGCAATGACAATGGGGTGTGGTTCATGAAAAGAACACTCATCCAATGACACTTGTGATCCTTATGTGGTTTGTGATAAGAACACACATGCAATCACACTGGGTGGATCCATATGTGGTTTATGAGAAGAACACACATGGGTGATATGTGGTTTGTGAAAAGAACACACATGCAATGAATCTAACTGTGGTTAGTGAATAGAGCAGACATGCAATGACACTGGTGGATCCATGTGTGGTTTGTGAGAAGAACACACACTCAATGACACTGGCTGTGGTTCATGAAAGAACAAACATGCAATGATACTGGTGGATCCATGTGTGGTTTGTGAGAAGAACAGACATGCAATGACTCTAGTTGTGGTTCATGAAAAGAACACACTTCCAATGACACTGGTGGATCCTTATGTGGTTTGTGAGAGGAACACACATGCAATCAAAACTAGATGTGGTTCATGAGAAAAGCACACATGCAATGACACTAGTGGATCAATGTGTGGTTCATGAGAGGAACACACATGCAATGACAATGGGTGTGGTTCATGAAAAGAACACTCATCCAATGACACTTGTGGATCCTTATGTGGTTTGTGATAAGAACACACATGCAATCACACTGGGTGGATCCATATGTGGTTTATGAGAAGAACACACATGGGTGATATGTGGTTTGTGAAAGAACACACATGCAATGATCTAACTGTGGTTAGTGAATAGAGCAGACATGCAATGACACTGGTGGATCCATGTGTGGTTTGTGAGAAGAACACACACTCAATGACACTGGCTGTGGTTCATGAAAAGAACAAACATGCAATGATACTGGTGGATCCATGTGTGGGTTGTGAGAAGAACAGACATGCAATGACTCTAGTTGTGGTTCATGAAAAGAACACACTTCCAATGACACCGGTGGATCCTTATGTGGTTTGTGAGAGGAACACACATGCAATCAAACTAGATGTGGTTCATGAGAAAAGCACACATGCAATGACACTAGTGGATCATGTGTGGTTCATGAGAGGAACACACATGCAATGACAATGGGTGTGGTTCATGAAAAGAACACTCATCCAATGACACTTGTGGATCCTTATGTGGTTTGTGATAAGAACACACATGCAATCACACTGGGTGGATCCATATGTGGTTTATGAGAAGAAACACACATGGGTGATATGTGGTTTGTGAAAAGAACACACATGCAATGAATCTAACTGTGGTTAGTGAATAGAGCAGACATGCAATGACACTGGTGGATCCATGTGTGGTTTGTGAGAAGAACACACACTCAATGACACTGGCTGTGGTTCATGAAAAGAACAAACATGCAATGATACTGGTGGATCCATGTGTGGTTTGTGAGAAGAACAGACATGCAATGACTCTAGTTGTGGTTCATGAAAAGAACACACTTCCAATGACACTGGTGGATCCTTATGTGGTTTGTGAGAGGAACACACATGCAATCAAACTAGATGTGGTTCATGAGAAAAGCACACATGCAATGACACTAGTGGATCAATGTGTGGTTCATGAGAGGAACACACATGCAATGACAATGGGTGTGGTTCATGAAAAGAACACTCATCCAATGACACTTGTGGATCCTTATGTGGTTTGTGATAAGAACACACATGCAATCACACTGGGTGGATCCATATGTGGTTTATGAGAAGAACACACATGGGTGATATGTGGTTTGTGAAAAGAACACACATGCAATGAATCTAACTGTGGTTAGTGAATAGAGCAGACATGCAATGACACTGGTGGATCCATGTGTGGTTTGTGAGAAGAACACACACTCAATGACACTGGCTGTGGTTCATGAAAAGAACAAACATGCAATGATACTGGTGGATCCATGTGTGGTTTGTGAGAAGAACAGACATGCAATGACTCTAGTTGTGGTTCATGAAAAGAACACACTTCCAATGACACCGGTGGATCCTTATGTGGTTTGTGAGAGGAACACACATGCAATCAAACTAGATGTGGTTCATGAGAAAAGCACACATGCAATGACACTAGTGGATCAATGTGTGGTTCATGAGAGGAACACACATGCAATGACAATGGGTGTGGTTCATGAAAAGAACACTCATCCAATGACACTTGTGGATCCTTATGTGGTTTGTGATAAGAACACACATGCAATCACACTGGGTGGATCCATATGTGGTTTATGAGAAGAACACACATGGGTGATATGTGGTTTGTGAAAAGAACACACATGCAATGAATCTAACTGTGGTTAGTGAATAGAGCAGACATGCAATGACACTGGTGGATCCATGTGTGGTTTGTGAGAAGAACACACACTCAATGACACTGGCTGTGGTTCATGAAAAGAACAAACATGCAATGATACTGGTGGATCCATGTGTGGTTTGTGAGAAGAACAGACATGCAATGACTCTAGTTGTGGTTCATGAAAAGAACACACTTCCAATGACACTGGTGGATCCTTATGTGGTTTGTGAGAGGAACACACATGCAATCAAACTAGATGTGGTTCATGAGAAAAGCACACATGCAATGACACTAGTGGATCAATGTGTGGTTCATGAGAGGAACACACATGCAATGACAATGGGTGTGGTTCATGAAAAGAACACTCATCCAATGACACTTGTGGATCCTTATGTGGTTTGTGATAAGAACACACATGCAATCACACTGGGTGGATCCATATGTGGTTTATGAGAAGAACACACATGGGTGATATGTGGTTTGTGAAAAGAACACACATGCAATGAATCTAACTGTGGTTAGTGAATAGAGCAGACATGCAATGACACTGGTGGATCCATGTGTGGTTTTTGAGAAGAACACACACTCAATGACACTGGCTGTGGTTCATGAAAAGAACAAACATGCAATGATACTGGTGGATCCATGTGTGGTTTGTGAGAAGAACAGACATGCAATGACTCTAGTTGTGGTTCATGAAAAGAACACACTTCCAATGACACTGGTGGATCCTTATGTGGTTTGTGAGAGGAACACACATGCAATCAAACTAGATGTGGTTCATGAGAAAAGCACACATGCAATGACACTAGTGGATCAATGTGTGGTTCATGAGAGGAACACACATGCAATGACAATGGGTGTGGTTCATGAAAAGAACACTCATCCAATGACACTTGTGGATCCTTATGTGGTTTGTGATAAGAACACACATGCAATCACACTGGGTGGATCCATATGTGGTTTATGAGAAGAACACACATGGGTGATATGTGGTTTGTGAAAAGAACACACATGCAATGAATCTAACTGTGGTTAGTGAATAGAGCAGACATGCAATGACACTGGTGGATCCATGTGTGGTTTGTGAGAAGAACACACACTCAATGACACTGGCTGTGGTTCATGAAAAGAACAAACATGCAATGATACTGGTGGATCCATGTGTGGTTTGTGAGAAGAACAGACATGCAATGACTCTAGTTGTGGTTCATGAAAAGAACACACTTCCAATGACACCTGGTGGATCCTTATGTGGTTTGTGAGAGGAACACACATGCAATCAAACTAGATGTGGTTCATGAGAAAAGCACACATGCAATGACACTAGTGGATCAATGTGTGGTTCATGAGAGGAACACACATGCAATGACAATGGGTGTGGTTCATGAAAAGAACACTCATCCAATGACACTTGTGGATCCTTATGTGGTTTGTGATAAGAACACACATGCAATCACACTGGGTGGATCCATATGTGGTTTATGAGAAGAACACACATGGGTGATATGTGGTTTGTGAAAAGAACACACATGCAATGAATCTAACTGTGGTTAGTGAATAGAGCAGACATGCAATGACACTGGTGGATCCATGTGTGGTTTGTGAGAAGAACACACACTCAATGACACTGGCTGTGGTTCATGAAAAGAACAAACATGCAATGATACTGGTGGATCCATGTGTGGTTTGTGAGAAGAACAGACATGCAATGACTCTAGTTGTGGTTCATGAAAAGAACACACTTCCAATGACACCGGTGGATCCTTATGTGGTTTGTGAGAGGAACACACATGCAATCAAACTAGATGTGGTTCATGAGAAAAGCACACATGCAATGACACTAGTGGATCAATGTGTGGTTCATGAGAGGAACACACATGCAATGACAATGGGTGTGGTTCATGAAAAGAACACTCATCCAATGACACTTGTGGATCCTTATGTGGTTTGTGATAAGAACACACATGCAATCACACTGGGTGGATCCATATGTGGTTTATGAGAAGAACACACATGGGTGATATGTGGTTTGTGAAAAGAACACACATGCAATGAATCTAACTGTGGTTAGTGAATAGAGCAGACATGCAATGACACTGGTGGATCCATGTGTGGTTTGTGAGAAGAACACACACTCAATGACACTGGCTGTGGTTCATGAAAAGAACAAACATGCAATGATACTGGTGGATCCATGTGTGGTTTGTGAGAAGAACAGACATGCAATGACTCTAGTTGTGGTTCATGAAAAGAACACACTTCCAATGACACCGGTGGATCCTTATGTGGTTTGTGAGAGGAACACACATGCAATCAAACTAGATGTGGTTCATGAGAAAAGCACACATGCAATGACACTAGTGGATCAATGTGTGGTTCATGAGAGGAACACACATGCAATGACAATGGGTGTGGTTCATGAAAAGAACACTCATCCAATGACACTTGTGGATCCTTATGTGGTTTGTGATAAGAACACACATGCAATCACACTGGGTGGATCCATATGTGGTTTATGAGAAGAACACACATGGGTGATATGTGGTTTGTGAAAAGAACACACATGCAATGAATCTAACTGTGGTTAGTGAATAGAGCAGACATGCAATGACACTGGTGGATCCATGTGTGGTTTGTGAGAAGAACACACACTCAATGACACTGGCTGTGGTTCATGAAAAGAACAAACATGCAATGATACTGGTGGATCCATGTGTGGTTTGTGAGAAGAACAGACATGCAATGACTCTAGTTGTGGTTCATGAAAAGAACACACTTCCAATGACACGGTGGATCCTTATGTGGTTTGTGAGAGGAACACACATGCAATCAAACTAGATGTGGTTCATGAGAAAAGCACACATGCAATGACACTAGTGGATCAATGTGTGGTTCATGAGAGGAACACACATGCAATGACAATGGGTGTGGTTCATGAAAAGAACACTCATCCAATGACACTTGTGGATCCTTATGTGGTTTGTGATAAGAACACACATGCAATCACACTGGGTGGATCCATATGTGGTTTATGAGAAGAACACACATGGGTGATATGTGGTTTGTGAAAAGAACACACATGCAATGAATCTAACTGTGGTTAGTGAATAGAGCAGACATGCAATGACACTGGTGGATCCATGTGTGGTTTGTGAGAAGAACACACACTCAATGACACTGGCTGTGGTTCATGAAAAGAACAAACATGCAATGATACTGGTGGATCCATGTGTGGTTTGTGAGAAGAACAGACATGCAATGACTCTAGTTGTGGTTCATGAAAAGAACACACTTCCAATGACACTGGTGGATCCTTATGTGGTTTGTGAGAGGAACACACATGCAATCAAACTAGATGTGGTTCATGAGAAAAGCACACATGCAATGACACTAGTGGATCAATGTGTGGTTCATGAGAGGAACACACATGCAATGACAATGGGTGTGGTTCATGAAAAGAACACTCATCCAATGACACTTGTGGATCCTTATGTGGTTTGTGATAAGAACACACATGCAATCACACTGGGTGGATCCATATGTGGTTTATGAGAAGAACACACATGGGTGATATGTGGTTTGTGAAAAGAACACACATGCAATGAATCTAACTGTGGTTAGTGAATAGAGCAGACATGCAATGACACTGGTGGATCCATGTGTGGTTTGTGAGAAGAACACACACTCAATGACACTGGCTGTGGTTCATGAAAAGAACAAACATGCAATGATACTGGTGGATCCATGTGTGGTTTGTGAGAAGAACAGACATGCAATGACTCTAGTTGTGGTTCATGAAAAGAACACACTTCCAATGACACCGGTGGATCCTTATGTGGTTTGTGAGAGGAACACACATGCAATCAAACTAGATGTGGTTCATGAGAAAAGCACACATGCAATGACACTAGTGGATCAATGTGTGGTTCATGAGAGGAACACACATGCAATGACAATGGGTGTGGTTCATGAAAAGAACACTCATCCAATGACACTTGTGGATCCTTATGTGGTTTGTGATAAGAACACACATGCAATCACACTGGGTGGATCCATATGTGGTTTATGAGAAGAACACACATGGGTGATATGTGGTTTGTGAAAAGAACACACATGCAATGAATCTAACTGTGGTTAGTGAATAGAGCAGACATGCAATGACACTGGTGGATCCATGTGTGGTTTGTGAGAAGAACACACACTCAATGACACTGGCTGTGGTTCATGAAAAGAACAAACATGCAATGATACTGGTGGATCCATGTGTGGTTTGTGAGAAGAACAGACATGCAATGACTCTAGTTGTGGTTCATGAAAAGAACACACTTCCAATGACACCTGGTGGATCCTTATGTGGTTTGTGAGAGGAACACACATGCAATCAAACTAGATGTGGTTCATGAGAAAAGCACACATGCAATGACACTAGTGGATCAATGTGTGGTTCATGAGAGGAACACACATGCAATGACAATGGGTGTGGTTCATGAAAAGAACACTCATCCAATGACACTTGTGGATCCTTATGTGGTTTGTGATAAGAACACACATGCAATCACACTGGGTGGATCCATATGTGGTTTATGAGAAGAACACACATGGGTGATATGTGGTTTGTGAAAAGAACACACATGCAATGAATCTAACTGTGGTTAGTGAATAGAGCAGACATGCAATGACACTGGTGGATCCATGTGTGGTTTGTGAGAAGAACACACACTCAATGACACTGGCTGTGGTTCATGAAAAGAACAAACATGCAATGATACTGGTGGATCCATGTGTGGTTTGTGAGAAGAACAGACATGCAATGACTCTAGTTGTGGTTCATGAAAAGAACACACTTCCAATGACACTGGTGGATCCTTATGTGGTTTGTGAGAGGAACACACATGCAATCAAACTAGATGTGGTTCATGAGAAAAGCACACATGCAATGACACTAGTGGATCAATGTGTGGTTCATGAGAGGAACACACATGCAATGACAATGGGTGTGGTTCATGAAAAGAACACTCATCCAATGACACTTGTGGATCCTTATGTGGTTTGTGATAAGAACACACATGCAATCACACTGGGTGGATCCATATGTGGTTTATGAGAAGAACACACATGGGTGATATGTGGTTTGTGAAAAGAACACACATGCAATGAATCTAACTGTGGTTAGTGAATAGAGCAGACATGCAATGACACTGGTGGATCCATGTGTGGTTTGTGAGAAGAACACACACTCAATGACACTGGCTGTGGTTCATGAAAAGAACAAACATGCAATGATACTGGTGGATCCATGTGTGGTTTGTGAGAAGAACAGACATGCAATGACTCTAGTTGTGGTTCATGAAAAGAACACACTTCCAATGACACTGGTGGATCCTTATGTGGTTTGTGAGAGGAACACACATGCAATCAAACTAGATGTGGTTCATGAGAAAAGCACACATGCAATGACACTAGTGGATCAATGTGTGGTTCATGAGAGGAACACACATGCAATGACAATGGGTGTGGTTCATGAAAAGAACACTCATCCAATGACACTTGTGGATCCTTATGTGGTTTGTGATAAGAACACACATGCAATCACACTGGGTGGATCCATATGTGGTTTATGAGAAGAACACACATGGGTGATATGTGGTTTGTGAAAAGAACACACATGCAATGAATCTAACTGTGGTTAGTGAATAGAGCAGACATGCAATGACACTGGTGGATCCATGTGTGGTTTGTGAGAAGAACACACACTCAATGACACTGGCTGTGGTTCATGAAAAGAACAAACATGCAATGATACTGGTGGATCCATGTGTGGTTTGTGAGAAGAACAGACATGCAATGACTCTAGTTGTGGTTCATGAAAAGAACACACTTCCAATGACACTGGTGGATCCTTATGTGGTTTGTGAGAGGAACACACATGCAATCAAACTAGATGTGGTTCATGAGAAAAGCACACATGCAATGACACTAGTGGATCAATGTGTGGTTCATGAGAGGAACACACATGCAATGACAATGGGTGTGGTTCATGAAAAGAACACTCATCCAATGACACTTGTGGATCCTTATGTGGTTTGTGATAAGAACACACATGCAATCACACTGGGTGGATCCATATGTGGTTTATGAGAAGAACACACATGGGTGATATGTGGTTTGTGAAAAGAACACACATGCAATGAATCTAACTGTGGTTAGTGAATAGAGCAGACATGCAATGACACTGGTGGATCCATGTGTGGTTTGTGAGAAGAACACACACTCAATGACACTGGCTGTGGTTCATGAAAAGAACAAACATGCAATGATACTGGTGGATCCATGTGTGGTTTGTGAGAAGAACAGACATGCAATGACTCTAGTTGTGGTTCATGAAAAGAACACACTTCCAATGACACTGGTGGATCCTTATGTGGTTTGTGAGAGGAACACACATGCAATCAAACTAGATGTGGTTCATGAGAAAAGCACACATGCAATGACACTAGTGGATCAATGTGTGGTTCATGAGAGGAACACACATGCAATGACAATGGGTGTGGTTCATGAAAAGAACACTCATCCAATGACACTTGTGGATCCTTATGTGGTTTGTGATAAGAACACACATGCAATCACACTGGGTGGATCCATATGTGGTTTATGAGAAGAACACACATGGGTGATATGTGGTTTGTGAAAAGAACACACATGCAATGAATCTAACTGTGGTTAGTGAATAGAGCAGACATGCAATGACACTGGTGGATCCATGTGTGGTTTGTGAGAAGAACACACACTCAATGACACTGGCTGTGGTTCATGAAAAGAACAAACATGCAATGATACTGGTGGATCCATGTGTGGTTTGTGAGAAGAACAGACATGCAATGACTCTAGTTGTGGTTCATGAAAAGAACACACTTCCAATGACACTGGTGGATCCTTATGTGGTTTGTGAGAGGAACACACATGCAATCAAACTAGATGTGGTTCATGAGAAAGCACACATGCAATGACACTAGTGGATCAATGTGTGGTTCATGAGAGGAACACACATGCAATGACAATGGGTGTGGTTCATGAAAAGAACACTCATCCAATGACACTTGTGGATCCTTATGTGGTTTGTGATAAGAACACACATGCAATCACACTGGGTGGATCCATATGTGGTTTATGAGAAGAACACACATGGGTGATATGTGGTTTGTGAAAAGAACACACATGCAATGAATCTAACTGTGGTTAGTGAATAGAGCAGACATGCAATGACACTGGTGGATCCATGTGTGGTTTGTGAGAAGAACACACACTCAATGACACTGGCTGTGGTTCATGAAAAGAACAAACATGCAATGATACTGGTGGATCCATGTGTGGTTTGTGAGAAGAACAGACATGCAATGACTCTAGTTGTGGTTCATGAAAAGAACACACTTCCAATGACACCTGGTGGATCCTTATGTGGTTTGTGAGAGGAACACACATGCAATCAAACTAGATGTGGTTCATGAGAAAAGCACACATGCAATGACACTAGTGGATCAATGTGTGGTTCATGAGAGGAACACACATGCAATGACAATGGGTGTGGTTCATGAAAAGAACACTCATCCAATGACACTTGTGGATCCTTATGTGGTTTGTGATAAGAACACACATGCAATCACACTGGGTGGATCCATATGTGGTTTATGAGAAGAACACACATGGGTGATATGTGGTTTGTGAAAAGAACACACATGCAATGAATCTAACTGTGGTTAGTGAATAGAGCAGACATGCAATGACACTGGTGGATCCATGTGTGGTTTGTGAGAAGAACACACACTCAATGACACTGGCTGTGGTTCATGAAAAGAACAAACATGCAATGATACTGGTGGATCCATGTGTGGTTTGTGAGAAGAACAGACATGCAATGACTCTAGTTGTGGTTCATGAAAAGAACACACTTCCAATGACACCTGGTGGATCCTTATGTGGTTTGTGAGAGGAACACACATGCAATCAAACTAGATGTGGTTCATGAGAAAAGCACACATGCAATGACACTAGTGGATCAATGTGTGGTTCATGAGAGGAACACACATGCAATGACAATGGGTGTGGTTCATGAAAAGAACACTCATCCAATGACACTTGTGGATCCTTATGTGGTTTGTGATAAGAACACACATGCAATCACACTGGGTGGATCCATATGTGGTTTATGAGAAGAACACACATGGGTTGATATGTGGTTTGTGAAAAGAACACACATGCAATGAATCTAACTGTGGTTAGTGAATAGAGCAGACATGCAATGACACTGGTGGATCCATGTGTGGTTTGTGAGAAGAACACACACTCAATGACACTGGCTGTGGTTCATGAAAAGAACAAACATGCAATGATACTGGTGGATCCATGTGTGGTTTGTGAGAAGAACAGACATGCAATGACCTCTAGTTGTGGTTCATGAAAAGAACACACTTCCAATGACACCGGTGGATCCTTATGTGGTTTGTGAGAGGAACACACATGCAATCAAACTAGATGTGGTTCATGAGAAAAGCACACATGCAATGACACTAGTGGATCAATGTGTGGTTCATGAGAGGAACACACATGCAATGACAATGGGTGTGGTTCATGAAAAGAACACTCATCCAATGACACTTGTGGATCCTTATGTGGTTTGTGATAAGAACACACATGCAATCACACTGGGTGGATCCATATGTGGTTATGAGAAGAACACACATGGGTGATATGTGGTTTGTGAAAAGAACACACATGCAATGAATCTAACTGTGGTTAGTGAATAGAGCAGACATGCAATGACACTGGTGGATCCATGTGTGGTTTTGTGAGAAGAACACACACTCAATGACACTGGCTGTGGTTCATGAAAAGAACAAACATGCAATGATACTGGTGGATCCATGTGTGGTTTTGTGAGAAGAACAGACATGCAATGACTCTAGTTGTGGTCATGAAAAGAACACACTTCCAATGACACTGGTGGATCCTTATGTGGTTTGTGAGAGGAAACACACATGCAATCAAACTAGATGTGGTTCATGAGAAAAGCACACATGCAATGACACTAGTGGATCAATGTGTGGTTCATGAGAGGAACACACATGCAATGACAATGGGTGTGGTTCATGAAAAGAACACTCATCCAATGACACTTGTGGATCCTTATGTGGTTTGTGATAAGAACACACATGCAATCACACTGGGTGGATCCATATGTGGTTTATGAGAAGAACACACATGGGTGATATGTGGTTTGTGAAAAGAACACACATGCAATGAATCTAACTGTGGTTAGTGAATAGAGCAGACATGCAATGACACTGGTGGATCCATGTGTGGTTGTGAGAAGAACACACACTCAATGACACTGGCTTGTGGTTCATGAAAAGAACAAACATGCAATGATACTGGTGGATCCATGTGTGGTTTGTGAGAAGAACAGACATGCAATGACTCTAGTTGTGGTTCATGAAAAGAACACACTTCCAATGACACTGGTGGATCCTTATGTGGTTTGTGAGAGGAACACACATGCAATCAAACTAGATGTGGTTCATGAGAAAAGCACACATGCAATGACACTAGTGGATCAATGTGTGGTTCATGAGAGGAACACACATGCAATGACAATGGGTGTGGTTCATGAAAAGAAACACTCATCAATGACACTTGTGGATCCTTATGTGGTTTGTGATAAGAACACACATGCAATCACACTGGGTGGAATCCATATGTGGTTTATGAGAAGAACACACATGGGTGATATGTGGTTTGTGAAAAGAACACACATGCAATGAATCTAACTGTGGTTAGTGAATAGAGCAGACATGCAATGACACTGGTGGATCCATGTGTGGTTTGTGAGAAGAACACACACACTCAATGACACTGGCTGTGGTTCATGAAAAGAACAAACATGCAATGATACTGGTGGATACATGTGTGGTTTGTGAGAAGAACAGACATGCAATGACTCTAGTTTGTGGTTCATGAAAAGAACACACTTCCAATGACACGGGTGGATCCTTATGTGGTTTGTGAGAGGAACACACATGCAATCAAACTAGATGTGGTTCATGAGAAAAGCACACATGCAATGACACTAGTGGATCAATGTGTGGTTCATGAGAGGAACACACATGCAAATGACAATGGGTGTGGTTCATGAAAAGGACACTCATCCAATGACACTTGTGGATCCTTATGTGTGGTTTGTGTGATAAGAACACACATGCAATCACACTGGGTGGATCCATATGTGGGTTTATGAGAAGAACACACATGGGTGATAATGTGGTTTGTGAAAAGAACACACATGCAATGAATCTAACTGTGGTTAGTGAATAGAGCAGAACATGCAATGACACTGGTGGATCCATGTGTGGTTGTGAGAAGAACACACACTCAAATGACACTGGCTGTGGGTTCATGAAAAGAACAAACATGCAATGATACTGGTGGAATCCATGTGTGGTTTGTGAGGAAGAACAGACATGCATGACTCTAGTTGTGGTTCATGAAAAGAACACACTTCCAATGACACTGGTGGATCCTTATGTGGTTTGTGAGAGGAACACACATGCAATCAAACTAGATGTGGTTCATGAGAAAAGCACACATGCAATGACACTAGTGGATCAATGTGTGGTTCATGAGAGGAACACACATGCAATGACAATGGGTGTGGTTCATGAAAAGAACACTCATCCAATGACACTTGTGGATCCTTATGTGGTTTGTGATAAGAACACACATGCAATCACACTGGGTGGATCCATATGTGGTTTTATGAGAAGAAACACACATGGGTGATATGTGGTTTGTGAAAAGAACACACATGCAATGAATCTAACTGTGGTTAGTGAATAGAGCAGACATGCAATGACACTGGTGGATCCATGTGTGGTTTGTGAGAAGAACACACACTCAATGACACTGGCTGTGGTTCATGAAAAGAACAAACATGCAAGTATACTGGTGGATCCATGTGTGGTTTGTGAGAAGAACAGACATGCAAATGACTCTAGTTGTGGTTCATGAAAAGAAACACACTTCCAATGACAACGGTGGATCCTTATGTGGTTTGTGAGAGGAACAACACATGCAATCAAACTAGATGTGTTCATGAGAAAAGCACACATGCAATGACACTAGTGGATCAATGTGGGGTTCATGAGAGGAACACCATGCAATGACCATGGGTTGGTTCATGAAAAGAACACTCATCCAATGACACTTGTGGAATCTTATGTGGTTTGTGATAAGAACCACACATGCAATCACACTGGGTGGACCATATGTGGGTTTATAGAAGAACACACATGGGTGATATGTGGTTTTGAAAAGAACACACATGCATGAATCACGTGGGTTAGTGAAAGAGCGACATGCAATGCCACTGGTGGATCCATGTGTGGTTTGTGAGAAGAAACACCCACTCAATGACACTCGGCTGTGGTTCATGAAAAGAGAACAAACATGCAATGATACTGGTGGATCCATGTGTGGTGTGTGAGAGGAACACACAGCCTGACTCTAGTTGTGGTTCATGAAAAGAACACACTTCCAATGACACTCGGTGGATCCTTATGTGGTTTGTGAGAGGAACACACATGCAATCAAACTAGATGTGGTTCATGTAGAAAAGCACACCTGCAATGACACTAGTGGATCAATGTGTGGTTCATGAGAGGAACACACATGCAATGACAATGGGGTGTGGTTTCATGAAAAGAACCTCATCCAATGACCCTTGTGGATCCTATGTGGTTTGTGATAAGAACACACATGCAATCACACTGGGTGGATCCATATGTGGTTTATGAGAAGAACACACATGGGTGATATGTGGTTTGTGAAAAGAACCCACATGCAATGAATCTAACTGTGTTAGTGAATAGAGCAGACATGCAATGACACTGGTGGATCCATGTGTGGTTTGTGAGAAGAACACCACTCAATGACACTGGCTGTGGTTCATAGAAAAGAACAAACATGCAATGATACTGGTGGATCCTGTGTGGTTTTTGAGGAAGAACAGACATGCAATGACTCTAGTTGTGGTTCATGAAAAGAACACACTTCCAATGACACTGGTGGATCCTTATGTGGTTTGTGAGAGGAACACACATGCAATCAAACTAGATGTGGTTCATGAGAAAAGCACACATGCAATGACACTAGTGGATCAATGTGTGGTTCATGAGAGGAACACACATGCAATGACAATGGGTGTGGTTCATGAAAAGAACACTCATCCAATGACACTTGTGGATCCTTATGTGGTTTGTGATAAGAACACACATGCAATCACACTGGTGGATCCATATGTGGTTTATGAGAAGAACACACATGGGTGATATGTGGTTTGTGAAAAGAACACACATGCAATGAATCTAACTGTGGTTAGTGAATAGAGCAGACATGCAATGACACTGGTGGATCCATGTGTGGTTGTGAGAAGAACACACACTCAATGACACTGGCTGTGGTTCATGAAAGAACAAACATGCAATGATACTGGTGGATCCATGTGTGGTTTGTGAGAAGAACAGACATGCAATGACTCTAGTGTGGTTCATGATGAAAAGAACACACTTCCAATGACACCGTGGATCCTTATGTGGTTTGTGAGAGGAAACCCCACATGCAATCAAACTATGTGGTTTCATGAGAAAAGCACACATGCAATGACACTAGTGGATCAGTGTGGTTCATGAGAGGAACACACATGCAATGACAATGGGTGTGGTTCATGAAAGAACACTCATCCATGACACTTGTGGATCCTTATGTGGTTTGTGATAAGAACACACATGCAATCACACTGGGTGGATCCATATGTGGTTTATGAGAAGAACCCACATGGGTGATATGTGGTTTGTGAAAGAACACACATGCAATGAATCTAACTGTGGTTAGTGAATAGAGCAGACATGCAATGAACTGGTGGATCCATGTGTGGTTTGTGAGAAGAACACACACTCAATGACACTGGCTGTGGTTCATGAAAAGAACAAACATGCAATGATACTGGTGGATCCATGTGTGGTTTGTGAGAAGAACAGACATGCATGACTCTAGTTGTGGTTCATGAAAAGAACACACTTCCAATGACACTGGTGGATCCTTATGTGGTTTGTGAGAGGAACACACATGCAATCAAACTAGATGTGTTCATGAGAAAAGCACACATGCAATGACACTAGTGGATCAATGTGTGGTTCATGAGAGGAACACACATGCAATGACAATGGGTGTGGTTCATGAAAGAACACTCATCCAATGACACTTGTGGATCCTTATGTGGTTTGTGATAAGAACACACATGCAATCACACTGGGTGGATCCATATGTGGTTTATGAGAAGAACACACATGGGTGATATGTGGTTTGTGAAAAGAACACCATGCAATGAATCTAACTGTGGTTAGTGAATAGAGCAGACATGCAATGACACTGGTGGATCCATGTGTGGTTTGTGAGAAGAACACACACTCAATGACACTGGCTGTGGTTCATGAAAAGAACAAACATGCAATGATACTGGTGGATCCATGTGTGGTTTTGTGAGAAGAACAGACATGCAATGACTCTAGTTGTGGTTCATGAAAAGAACACACTTCCAATGACACTGGTGGATCCTTATGTGGTTTGTGAGAGGAACACACATGCAATCAAACTAGATGTGGTTCATGAGAAAAGCACACATGCAATGACACTAGTGGATCAATGTGTGGTTCATGAGAGGAACACCATGCAATGACAATGGGTGTGGTTCATGAAAAGAACACTCATCCAATGACACTTGTGGATCCTTATGTGGTTTGTGATAAGAACACACATGCAATCACACTGGGTGGATCCATATGTGGTTTATGAGAAGAACACACATGGGTGATATGTGGTTTGTGAAAAGAACACACATGCAATGAATCTAACTGTGGTTTGTGAATAGAGCAGACATGCAATGACACTGGTGGATCCATGTGTGGTTTGTGAGAAGAACACACACTCAATGACACTGGCTGTGGTTCATGAAAAGAACAAACATGCAATGATACTGGTGGATCCATGTGTGGTTTGTGAGA
>CAJUXJ010000060.1:0-17757 GCA_910589775.1 Avena eriantha
CTCTTTTCACAGACCACACATGGATCCCCAGTGTCATTGCATGTGTGTTTCTTTTCACTAACAAAAAACCAAAGTCATTGCATGTGTGTTCTTTTCACATACACATATGGATCACTAGTGTCATTGCATGTGTGATCTCTTTAGATACCACACGTGGATCCACCAGTGTCATTGCATGTGTGTTCTTTTTAGTACAACAAAAAGAGTCATTGAAATGTGTGTTCTTCTCACATACCACCTATGGATCCACCAGTGTCATTGCATGTGTGTTCTCTTCACAATCCACCCATGGATCCACTAGTGTCATTACATGTGTGTTCTTTTCACATACCACATATGGATCCACCAGTGTCATTGAAATGTGTGTTCTCTACAGAGACCACACATGGATCCACCGGTGTCATTGCATGTGTGTTCTTTTTAGTAACAACATCCAGTCATTTTGCATGTGTGTTCTTTTCACAATCCACACATGGATCCACCAGTGTCATTGCATGTGTGTTCTCTTCACAATCCACACATGGATCCACCAGTGTCATTGCAAGTGTGTTCTTTTTACTAACAACAACAAGAGTCCTTGAAATTTGTGTTCATTTCATAATCCACCTATGATCCACTAGTGTCATGGCATGTGTGTTCTTTTCACTAACAACAACCATAGTCATTTTGCATGTGTGTTCTTCTCACATACCACATAGGGATCCACCGGTGTCATTGCATGTGTGTTCTTTCACATACCACATATGGATCACTAGTGTCATTGCATGTCTGATCTATTCAGAGACCACACATGGATCCCCCAGTGTCATTGCATGTGTTTTCTTTTTAGTAACACAAAAAGATCATTGAAATGTGTGTTCTTCTCACATACCACCTATGGATCCACCTAGTGTCATTGCATGTGTGGTCTCTTCACAGTCCACCCATGGATCCACTAGTGTCATTACATGTGTGTTCTTTTCACATACCCCTATGGATCCACCAGTGTCATTGAAATGTGTGTGTTCTCTACAGAGACCACACTGGATCCACCGGTGACATTGCATGTGTGTTCTTTTTAGTAACAACAACCAGTCATTTTTGCATGTGTGTTCTTTTCACAAATCCACACATGGATCCACCAGTGTCATTGCATGTGTGTTCTCTTCACAATCCCACAGATGGATCCACCAGTGTCATTGCACGTGTGTTCTTTTTACTAACAACAACAAGAGTCATTGAAATGTGTGTTCATTTCATAATCCACCTATGGATCCACTAGTGTCATGGCATGTGTGTTCTTTTCACTAACACACAACCATTGTCATTTTGCATGTGTGTTCTTTTCACATACCCCTATGGATCCACCAGTGTCATTCCATGTGTGCTCTTTTCACAATCCACACATGGATCCAGTAGTGTCATTGGATGCGTGTTTCTTTTTAGTAACAACAACCAATGTCATTGCATGTGTGTTATTTTCACTAAAACAATCAGAGTCATTGCATGTGTGTTCTTTTTGCATACCACATATGGATCCACCAGTGTGATTGAAAGTGTGTGTTCTCTAAAGAGACCACCTATGGATCCACCAGTGTCATTGCATGTGTGTTCTTTTCACTAACAACAACCAGAGTCATTGCATGTGTGTTCTTTTCACATACCACATATGGATCCACCGGTGTCATTTTGCATGTGTGTTCTCTTCACATACCACCTATGGATCCACCAGTGCAATTGCATGTGTGTTCTTTTTTAGTAACAACAACCAGAGTCATTTTGCATGTGTGTTCTCTTCACATACCACCTATGGATCCATCAGTGTCATTGCTGTGTTTTCTTTTAGTATAAATAACCAGAGTCATTTGCTTGTGTGTTCTTCTCACTACCACCTATGGATCCACAAGTGTCATTGCATGTTTGTTCATTTCATAATCCACCTATGGATCCACCAGTGTCATTGCATGTGTGTTCTTTTTAGTAACAACAACTAGAGTCATTTTGCATGTGTGTTCTTCTCACATACCACCTATGGATCCACCAGTGTCATTGCATGTGTGTTCTTTTCACTAACAACAACCAGAGTCATTGCATGTGTGTTCTTTTCACTACCACATATGGATCCACCAGTGCCATTGAAATGTGTGTTCTCTACAGAGACCACACATGGATCCACCAGTGTCATTGCATGTGTGTTCTTTTTAGTAACAACAAACAGCCATTTTGCATGTGTGTTCTTTTTCACATACCACCTATGGATCCATCAGTGTCATTGCATGTGTGTTCTCTTCACAATCCACACATGGATCCACCAGTGTCATTGCATGTGTGTTCTTTTTAGTAACAACAACCAGTGTCATGGCATGTGTGTTCTCTTCAGAGACCGCACATGGATCCACCAGTGTCATTGCATGTGTGTTCTTTTTACTAACAACAACAAGAGTCATTGAAATGTGTGCTCTCTTCACAGACCACACATGGATCCACCAGTGTCATTGCATGTGTGTTCTTTTCACTAACAACAACCAGAGTCATTGCATGGGTGTTCTTTTCACATACCACATATGGATCACAAGTGTCATTGAAATGTGTGTTCTCTTCAGAGACCACACATGGATCCACCAGTGTCATTGCATGTGAGTTCTTTTTTAGTAACAACAAAAGTGTCATTGAAATGTGTGTTCTTCTCACATACCACCTATGGATCCACCACAGTCATTGCATGTGTGTTCTTTTCACTAACAACAACCAGAGTCATTGCATGTGTGTTCTTTTCACATACCACATATGGATCCACCAGTGTCATTGAAATGTGTGTTGTCTACAGAGACCACACATGGATCCACAAGTGTCATTGCATGTGTGTTCTTTTTCATAACAACAACCAGTCATTTTTGCATGTGTGTTCTTTTGACATACCACCTATGGATCCACCAGTGTCATTGCATGTGTGTTCTCTGCAGAGACCCACATTGATCCACAAGTGTCATTGCATGTGTTTCTTTTTCACTAACAACAACAAGAGTCATTGCATGTGTGTTCTTTTCACATACCACATATGGATCACCAGTGTCATTGCATGTTTGCTCTCTTCAAAGACCACACATGGATCCACCAGTGTCATTGCATGCGTGTTCTTGTTAGTAACAACAACAAGAGTCATTGAAATGTGTGTTCTTCTCACATACCACCTGTGGATCCACCACTGTCATTGCATGTGTGTTCTTTTCACTAACAACAACCAGAGTCATTGCATGTGTGTTCTTTTCACATACCACATATGGATCCACCAGTGTCTTTGAAATGTGTGTTCTCTACAGAGACCACACATGGATCCATAAGTGTCATTGCATGTGTGTTTCTTTTTAGTAACAATAACCAGTCATTTGCATGTGTGTTCTTTTCACATACCACCTATGGATCCACCAGTTCATTACATGTGTGTTCTCTGAGAGACCACACATTGATCCACCAGTGTCATTGCATGTGTGTTCTTTTTACTAATAACAACAAGAGTCATTGAAATGAATGCTCTCTTCAGAGACCACACATGGATCCACAGTGTCATGCATGTGTGTTCTTTTCACTAACAACAACAAGAGTCATTGAAATGTGTGCTTTCTTTAGAGACCACACATGGATCCACCAGTTTTATTGCATGTGTGTTCTCTACAGAGACCACACATGGATCCACCGTTGTCATTGCATGTGTGTTCTTTTTAGTAATAACCAGAGCCATTTTGCATGTGTGTTCTTTTCACATACCACATATGGATCCACTAGTGTCATTGCATGTGTGTTATTTTCACAATCCACCCATGGATCCACCAGTGTCATTGCATGTGTGTTCTTTTTAGTAACAACAACCAGAGTCATTTTGCATGTTGTTCTCTTCACATACCACCTATGGATCCACCAGGGTCATTACATGTGTGTTCTTTTTACATGGATCCACGAGAGTCATTGCATGTGTGTTCTTTTTAGTAACAACAACCAGAGTCATTTCACATGTGTGTTCTTTTCACATACCACCTATGGATGCACCAGTGTCATTGAAATGTGTGTTCTCTTTAGAGATCACACATGGATCCACCAGTGTCATTGCATGTGTGTTCTTTTCACTAACAACAATGGAGTCATTGCATGCGTGTTCTTTTCACATACCACATATGGATCCACCTGTGTCATTGCATGTGTGTTCTTTTTACTAACAACAACCAGAGTCATTGGATGTGTGTTCTCTTTAGAGACCACACATGGATCCACCAGTGTCATTGAAATTTGTATTATTTTCAACTACCACCGTTGCGACAACAATCAGGACGCAGAAATAACCAGCAAACCGCTCTGGGCTTCTAGAAGACCCGATCCCCGATTGTTAGGCGCCGTTGGATCGGGGTGCGTGGACGATAGTGATTTCCTTCGCGAGGGCGATCCACGAGAAGTCTGTTCTGCGACTGATTGGCCGTGGCAACTACGCTGGGCCTACGTCCTTGCCTTTATCCCCTTAACCTCGGGGCCGAAAATCAGATCGTGTTTCCTTCATCGCCATGGAGAGGGAGAGGCCCAAAATCAGCTTGCACGAGGCTCAGATGTTCGCCCACTACGGCATACTCGCGCCGCTGTTAGCGAGGCTTCCGGCCAGCTTCGAGCTCAGCTACGCCGGGGTTCCTGTCGCGCCGCTCTTGCACGACAACGCATTGGCGAGGCAGATCAAGGAGTGCCGCTGCCAGCTGTCGGAGCGGAAGAAGGCAATGGCGCGGTACTCGTGTACGAGTGCATACTGGCGAAAGCTATTCAAGAAGGAGCAGGCTGCGTTGATTGAGCTGTGCAGAACCCACTGGCGGGAGATCCACCCGGATCTGCGCAACCCCGAAGGGAGGCAGCGCTTCTAGGCAGTGCCTGGGCGTACGACCTCCACCGTTATCGATGCAGCACGCCGTGAAGAATCCATGAGGAGGAGGAACGCTGCCGGGAACATCGGCATCGATTCCGACGCGGAGGGGCTGGCGGCAACGCGGACAACGTCGCCAATGATGGAGACTGCGGGAGCATCATAGTCGATTAGCGCCACTTAAGCATAAATTAATCTATGTACGGTATCTTAATGCGCTCTTTGGATCTGGGTCACCTGAGTCATGGTCGATTATCGTCATAATCTATATATGTTGGCCATGTTTTAGTTGTCTTTGTCTTTGAACTAGTCGATCGAAACTCGTCCGATCCTGAAATAAAGTTCGCGCGTTCCCTGACATATCTGATGGGACAATACACTGACTCTGCTCCTAACACTTGATGACACGGCCGTAATTTGGAGTGCGCCTGAGGAGAAGGGATTGAGCGTGTTGTAATAGTGTACTACTCCTGTCCAGATATAACTGACTTAGTTTTTTTAGATATTTAATAAATGTGTCTATACCAAAAACATGTCTAGATATATGTTTTAGGTTTCTCTGTCTTTCAAACTAATCAAAAGTCGTCAAATTATGAACAAACAAAGTCATTGTGTTCACACCTGATGGGACTATACGCTGACTCTGCTACTTGATGGCATAGCCATAATTCTGGAGTGCTCTAGAGGAGATGGGAATGCAGGGAGATGGGAACTAGTAGCCGCGTCCAAACGCAGGTAAAAATTAGTGTAATAATATTTTAAAAAATGTAATCTGGTCCACATGACCCCATCACAGACACGTTGCACGTGCCAGATATAAATAAAGACGACACGGCTAGTTTAGTTTCAATGATACAATTCAACATAGGACGTTACTGTGCCCGCATCTTCTGCTCCTCTTATTAGTCTGCTACCCACGCTGCATTAAGCATCAGTTGATGAGGATAAAAACATGATAAAATGGCAGATAAAACAATTTTTAAGCTTACCTTTAATCCGGAGAATCGTACAAAGATGAATTGGTAGGGATAGGGATTTATTATTTCTCCTGCAGTTAGCCGAAAGATCCTCAAGAACATCCTCAATCTCCCCTGCAACTTCTTCATATTCTAATACACCTCCATTATTTGCCCTTTCCTCCCCGTTCCGCTTACCCTTTTGTTTCTTTTCACACCCTTTTCTCGCCGGCAACCTCCACTTCTTCATAAATTGGCTGCTTACGTACGTTTTCCTCCGAGTGCTCATCACCGTCTTCGCGCTGCTCTTCCGCCAGTTCTAGTTGAGAAGCCTCGTTTTCTGCCACCGGGGGTGTGAACAGGGACAATATCATGTGTAACTGGGTTTTTGCACAACCTCTTGATATGGCCGAATCCACCACAACGTCCGCATTTCCTTTTCCTAGCACCAAGCCTTGGACCTTTATCAGTGGAGGCTACGATCCTTAGCTTTCTAGGCCTCCCAGGTGGCCTCCTAAGAACTGGTGGTTGAAGTTTGAATCCTGGATCGACAATCTCCCAATCATTTTCATCGGCCATAGGTGGTACGTTTTCTGCATAAGTTGCAGCAAACTTGTCCACAGAGAAATAGTTGTCGAGATAGTTCTCTATTTCAGCTCCGTTACCTCTAAGCTTTAAGATGAAGTAAATTGCATGGTGACATGGCAGACCAGTAATCTGCCACTACCTGCATGAACAAGTATTGTTTCCAATGTCTACAGTGTACCTCTGTTCACTTCCACGCTTGTATTCTGCATAAACCTCAGCCAATGTTTTGGTACTTCTGACCACCCTCTCTTTATGGCTCTCATTGCCCTGGTTCTTGCATTCAGTAACATAACCACCTTTGGAACTATTTTATGGCCTAAAAAATTTCTTGCACAAATTCTTTGCCTTAAATCTATTTTCACCATTATGCACTGTCTTATTGCATCCAACAAATAACAATCCAAGTGTCTTCATGCCCGAAATCTTATCATTGAAACTCTCTGCCAAATTATTGCATACAAAATCCACCTTGCTTAACTCACCAACTTGCTTCTGGCCCATAGCTTGGTGTGATGTCCTCAAGGTATTTTTTTCACCTTTGGACTACATACATGTTCTGCAAGTAAGTAGCATGCGTGCTTGGGATGTATGTGTATGCTGATCGCCACAAGTCCTCTTCAAAGATCTTTCCTTCGAACTTCTTCGTGAAGTTAGTAGCGAGGTGCCGCATGCATTCACTATGCTCAACCCCAGGAAACACAGCATCAACGACATTCTCAAGACCCTCGGATGCACCGGTGTGTATCACCAAGCCTTCAGGGTGACCAATTACTTCCTGTAATCTCTGCATGAACCATGTCCAGCTTTCATTTGATTCACCCTCAAGAACAGCATAAGCTACGGGTAGAAGCCAATTATGTGCGTCCAAAGCACAAGCAGAAGCAACATGTCCCCTGAACTTCCCTGTTAAAGAAGTTGCGCCTATTGCCAAGTATGGCCTGCAGCCGTCTAGGAACCCCTTCCAGCATGCCTTCAAGCAGACAAAACATCTCCTGAAGCATTCTTATCTGCCTGCTTATACCTGACCCCCCTCGAGACCTTTTATCTCCCTTTCACAACCTCGTAATCGATGTCAACAACACTACTAGGTGATTTTTCTCTACCTGAGCTTTGAAACTATACAACATATGAAAACTGTCATTCCACTTGCCTTGAATGAAGTCTAGAGCCATCTCCTTCCCATCAAAGACTCTGTGATAAGGAATCAGAACGTTAAACTTTTTGCTAATCTTTGCTCTGAGTTCAGCTGGTCCAATGTTATGATCCTGCCTCACCCAGTCAAGTACAGTCAGCAATCCACTTGGTAGTCGCCGGTCTAATTTTACCACTTAAGAAGTATTAGGGCAGTTGTGTTCCTTCGTGTTTACTTTGATCTGCATTCGATAAGAATCCAAATAATTCAGAGCTAGTTATCAGCAGAATAAATATGAGAAAGACTGAAACTAAATGTAGCTATTGCAACCTAAAATGTGTGTCCACCCCGCATTGGAGATGCATGTAATCTCCATTTACACACATTACTTTCCCTATAGTGCACCCTAAATCTCTTTTGGTCGCTCTTTTCAATGACAAATTCGAACCCAACTCTGATTGCATAGATGCAACTGCATATCTGCAGTCCTCCACATTATCAAAGACAGTCCCCTCATCAATTGTAGGATTGTCCCTGTCAAAGTGTATCACTAGCTTGTCCACGTGTTCGTCGTCGTACCTACATCCCATTTCCACATCTTCACATTTCTCTTCCTCATCAGTCCCATAGTCAGGCTCAAAGTTCGAATCAACCAAATATTCCCTACTCTCCATCCTATCAGGGTCAGCAGCCACGTCTTGATATGCTTTCTCATCATCATCCGCACCGCCACACGTTTCAGTGCCTTCATGCTCGCTTGACAAAGCATCATGCTCAAGGACAAGTTGTATAGACGTCATGCGGTTACCAACCCTATCCTTGGCGTCACCACAGGACTATAAACGCTAATTGGGGTATGCAGATAAGGAATCACAGTTCTTACCTTTCATGTGGATGCACGGCACCTTCTCCGGGCTCCATACCTCCAAAGCTCTGCACCCCACTACCTCTCCCCTCATTTCGTTGTCCTCTGTGCTCTCTAGAATTGAAGGAGATTTCGTGCTCTCCAGCCGCGCAGGACCCATATCCGTGCTCTCAAGCCTGTCAGAAAACATGCCACCTGTCATGGTTGCGACAAAGCATGGAAAATTGCACAATAATGTGTTGGTGGGCGGCACCAGCCCTCGAACCTGGGACGCGCGCCGTCGTAGGTGGAGGAGGCGGCCCCCGCCTGTCAGAAAACATGCCACCTGTCAGTGCACTATACACGGGGAGCCTTCACAGAATTTTTTAGCAGGCCCCACATGTCAGTCTGTTTGATCAAGACTTGCATGCAGTGCATGGCTGGTGCCAGCGCTAGTTCTAGAAAAAAGCCCATTGATCCAAACTTGAATTGGCAGTTCCACTTCTTCTCCCCCGTCTCATCGTCTCCTTGCAGTGGCAGTTCCGCTTCGTCTCCCTTATCTGTTATCCTCTTCTTATTCTCCTCGCAGTGGTAGTTCTTATTTCTTCCTCGATCAAAACATTCCCGCACGTAAGCCATGGACAGTAGTCGGATGAAGAGGAACTGGGCCGATCTCCCGGCCGACCCCACTTCGCAAGATCGCCGACTATTTGCTGGAGAAGAGGAGTACGTCGACACCTATACTGCTTGTCAGGAAGTCTGCATCGATTGGCGCCGCACTTTAAAGGTGCCTGAATTCCATCTCAACAACTAGATCATGATAGGTACACACTTCCAAACGTAGGCGACTTCACCTTCCTCAACCTCGCCACTGGGCATTGCTTCAAGACAATCTAATGGACGTCCATTGCAGGTTCACATTCACATCCGATATTTATTGGTATTTTCCATTGTAAACATCTTAGTGCTAACTGATGCCCTCTTCTTCCAAAAGATTCTACTTCATCGGTGTTTTCTCGTGGCGTCATCGTGCTTGCTCAGAGGGTGGAGCCGTACCAGATTTGGCTTTTGAATCCATCACTCACAAGTATAACACTGAGTTTCAAGCACACATACCATCTGATCTTCCGCAATCTGTCGTCGTGCCGAAGTCCCCGACGATGGTGTTCATTTGCACTAATTGTCCAGATCATATTGCATGGGCCGATGAGAGCACCCCAACGGGGCAAATCAATGGATCATTTGGAGAAGGATTGTATTCGCCACCTCCTGATACGCTTCTGGTCTGCATGACGCATTCCGAGGGGAAGTATTGCATTACTTGAGAATGGAGACATCTTGTCGACCAACATCTAGTTAGAGCAGCGTGTGAGCACTGTCACGATGGCCAAAATAATTTCGGCCCCAGTCTTTGAACAGGTACGCGGAACCTACAAATTTTACCTTGTGGAGTTAGATGGTGATCTGCTTCTTGTGTTGAACGGGGATTTCGCCAAAGGTCAACCGGTGTTGTACCGGGTGGACACGGAGAACCGCTCTCTCGAGGCCGTCGGCGACATTGGAAGTCGTGCCCTCTTCGTTGGTTGCAATCGGTCTATCTCCATTGACACCAGGTTACACCCCACAGTCAAACCCGGTTGCATATACTACAGGATTTTATCAGATTGTACGATCATGAGGTTCAAGCCTGGGAAGAGGAACCAACAATGGTAATGTATAGCTTAAGTCTGGAACATACACCGAGGCCTTACCCTCTGTACGAGATACTGGCAACACACTACAGACGGAGAGATTCTTTGAAAATGTGTTGCAGCACTCGGGAGCCGCTGCCGACGAAATATATAGGGGAGAATGAATCATATATTCATCCTAGGTTATTTGCTAGCATTTTCAGTCTATTTTTCGAAGTAGAAATTTGTACTGTATTTATATTATTTCGATGATCAGAATGCGTATTACCTTTCAGACAAAATTGTAATGTATTTAAATTTAGTACTTCCAGAATTCAAAGTATTTATTTTTAGTAGCTTCTTTCAGAATTCTCTGTGTTCGACACGGGCATCAGCTCAAACACCGAAATTCAGGTTCCACATGGAAAATTGCACAATAATGTGTTGGTGGGCGGCACCACCCCTCGAACCTGGGATGCGCGCCGTCGAAGGGGGGGGCAAGCCCGCCAGTCAGAAAACATGCCATGTCGGCATCCGTTGTTTCTGATGCCCTTTAAAAAAATAAAACATGCCACGTTGTTATCCCTTGTTGAAAGGGAAATGGACGTCGCCTAGAGGGGGGGTGAATAGGCGTTTTAAAAATAATTACGGTTTAGGCTCTAAAAAATGCGGAATAAAACTAACGTTTTTAATTTATCAAGCCCAAAACCTATATCCACTAGTTTCACTAAGTGCAACCAACAACCTATGCTAAGCAAGATAAACAACAAGGTGATAGCTAGAAATAATACGTCAAGCACGAAGGCTATCACAATGTAAATTGCATAAGTAAAGGGCTCGTTGAGAGATAACCGATGGACGCGGAGACGATGATTTGTTTCCCGAAGTTTCACTTCCAAGAAGCTATGTTCTCCGTTGGAGAGGTGCGAGGGCGCAATGTACTTCGAACGCCACAAATGGCTCACCTCGAGGTGTGGTGGCTCGATGCTCCCACGCCACCACAACCAACAAGGCCTCACCAAGATGCGAAGCCACGCAAGCTCAGCGCACGCACGACCACAAAAGGCTCACCCCTATTCTCCCATGAGCTCGCCACAAAGGCCTACTCATGTTCCACTATGGGACACTTGAGGGCGGTCACCGAACCCGTACAAGGTTGGGGAAATCTCCACAACTCAATTGGAGGCTCCAACAACAATGCCCACGAAGGCTACAAAGCCACAAAAGAAACAGGCCACAAAAGGCTATAAGACCACAAATGGTCAACAATCCAACCACACAACTGTCTAGGGTTCCAAGAACCCAAGAGAAACAAGCCCAAGGGCTTGAACTCGCCGAATCTCCGAGGAGAACTCAAACCTATGCACCAAATGCAAGAGGCAAGTCCTTCTCTCTCAAATTCCACCAAAGCTACAAAAGCTATTGGGGGAATAAGGGAGAAAGAACACAAGAGGAGAACACACAAACTCTCCAAGATCTGGATCCAAGGATTCCTTCACAAAGAAGGGATTTTGCTTGGTGGGGCTTGTAGATCTAGATATCCTCTCTCAATCCCTCAAAAAGATGCAAGAATCATAGGAGGGAGAAGGGGAGAGGGCAAGCACTTCAAGGTCAACAATGGAGGAGGAGAGCAAGAACCAAGAAGAGCAAGAGTTAGGGCCGAAGGGAAAGGGGAGCTCCTTTTAAAGGGCTCCCCGATCTGCCCGTTACTCACAGAATCGCACACGGCCGGTAGTACTGGTGGGTGGCCGGTACTACCACAGCCAACGGTTAGAAACAGCGAGAGAAAGAACAAAAACGCGAGCCTGTCCAGTACTACTGCCGCTTTGCCGGAAACTACCGATGGCAAGAATGTCCTAGCGGTACTACCGCTTGAAAATCCGATCCAAGTTCCGTCAAATAGCGCTAACCAGGCAGAGAGAGTACTGAACCAAAAATGGGTTTACCGGAAGTTGGGCCGAATTAGCACCGGTACTACTGGCGGCAAACTGCCCTGGCGATACTACCGGTGGCCCGCCGGAACTACCGGTCAAGCAAAAACTTCAGAACCAGAACTGCCATAACTTTTGCATCCGAACTCCAAACGAGATGAAACCATTTTGTTGGAAAGATAACGATGTGTATATCACCAAGGGAGAAAATATTGGATATCACCAAGGGATAAAATACCATGAATATATATGTGAGATACCTCCCAAGGTGTGGAGCCAGAAAACCCCGCAAGATCAAAAACGTAATAAGATATGCAAGGGAAATCCTTTTTGATGAACTAGAGCTTGTTTATGAAGATAACCAAAAGCTCCAGAACTCACATGGACAAGAACCAAATAACAACCAAGAAAGATGATGCTATGATGCAAAGGTTTGAGCTCTCTCCGAAAGATACGAACAAGCACCCACTGAGAGCCCCTCTTGATAATACAGCTACCTATCCTAAACCCGGTCTCCCAACACTACAAGAGACCGGTAAAATAGAAACCTATCAAGATCATACCTTTGCCTTGAGCATCCCACTTGAGCGTGATGTAGACGATCTTGTCACCTTCAAGATGGACACCTTTCTTGATTACTCGTGCTTGCTCTTGCTTGATGAAGACTTGTGAATGGCTCCCCCATACTCCATGGGGAAACCTCTTCTTTGTCCTTGTCTTCATCACTCCATGAACGCCGAGGAGGCAAGCTCCAAGCATGAGATCTTCTAGAGATGGTGCATATTGAGCTTGCACAACATTCTTGATGATGTCTTGAAGATAGCCATGAGGAACTCCATCTTCTTCTTCTTCTTCAAGACAAACTTGATCTTCTTCTTCTACTTGATTCTAATAGGCACAAAGCCCTTGGACGATGCTTCTTCTTTTTCATCCTTGAACCAACACATGGTCCAAGTGATACCAATGGATAAACCTACAAGTGAAACTTAATTTGCACATTAGTCCATAGGGATTTCATTAATTACCAAAACCACACATGGGGGCATACATCCCTTTCCTTTTACTGTTTATGGTGTGTTGCTACACTCGACGGTACATGGTGGCATATAAATAATATCGTATAAACATAAGGGCACAGTCGTCAACATTTCTAAAATGAACCCGTTCCCGTCTCCTACCGTCCTGGTACATTGCCCGATGAGGTGGATAGCCACGACCGATCTTTTTATACGATTGCACTCTTATGCTGAGAAGGGAAATAAAGATTGAGCTGTTTAATGCAACGAGTGTCGAATTATTACCCTCTAAGGAATGGGAAATGGTTATTTTCACGCGTGCCCGTAGTCGAAACCTACTGTCAGTCTTTCACTCCCCTTCTCCGACTACCACAGTTCACCTTGCGCGGCTCCTCCACGCTGCACCCACTAGGGTAACATGCCCCCGCCTAAAGCCGCCGCCTCGACAGCCGCCGAAACTGGGTATTTAGCCCCTCTAGGCAGGCCATGAAGCTCTACTTCAAGGCCGGTCTCCATTGCCCTGCCAGGCCGATGATTTCCCCGAATGTGCCGAATCGGTCGAGGCGGTGACTACGCCATCGTCAGCGCCAGATGCGGCAAGCAGGGCCAAGAGAGCGATGTGGAGAAATCGCGCGGCGGCATTATGGCATGCTCTAGGCAATGGGAACAATGTACGTATCAAATCGTGCATGAGAGCATGCCGCCGCTGAGGGTACACACCCTCGAACAGGGCAGCGCCAAGGTCTAGGAACTCTCACGTCCACGCTTCGGCGTGGACTACCTTACCTCAGTGGGGTGGCTGGGAGCATGCCGTCTGCGGCAAAGACGCTCCATCTACTACACGCACCATCGAAGGGCGTACCCGTGGCGGCGACCAAGCATCTACACTCAGCATGCTGGATTGTTCGACAGCCGGAGCCGGCGCGGCATCAGCTCATCCCCGGAATTCAGGTTCGAGTTCACACGGACCTACGATCCTGAGAAGGAGATGTCGAATTTCAGTTTCGAAGAAATTGTTGCGGCAACGCGGATGGTCCAACTGAACCGGACTGGCGCACAAATCGCTCGTGGCATGAACGATGCAGATTTCTTGTAGTTTGGCGGGAAGGCAATAGATCAGTTTGGGTTAAATGATCAAAGAACTTATGTCCTCTCAAGGCAATTGGCCGCCAACTTTTCTGGTGGAGATCTGTAGTTTCTTCAGTGTAGAATAGTTAAGTTCAGACTGAAGAATGGCTTTTGTAGATGAAATGCTGACGAATTGTTCTATAAACTAGTAGGAAGTTTAGCCCACTTTTGTGCAGGTATAAGATCCTTTTGTATGGAAGTCTACTGTTGTAAGCAAATACTATCAAGTACCTATTCCTTCAATTACTAGTCGTGGTTCAATCCAGTTAACTGGCATCTTTTTATCTCAGACTACAGATTTTGCGTCTGCTGTCTGTGCTGTAAACCTTTTATCCTTTGTCTTGTGTTGCCTGCAAAATGGTCCTGCAGTTCAACGTGTTACAAATGTAGCTACCTTGTACTCCCTCTGTTTCAAAATATAAGATGTTTGAGCTTCGTGAATGAAGTGTATCTAGTGTCCTTTTAGTATGTAGGTTCATCTAGGTTAGAAAGCACCATCACTAAAAGATGTCTAGATACGCTCCATTCACAAAGCTAAAATATCTTATTGAAACGGAGGGAGTACTTGAAGAGGAGATGGACTACTTTTTCCCAGCCACAGAATTGACATTGCTCATTGCCAGACCACCCCTCTTTTCATGAGGTTGTCCTTGGTTATCCACAGAAATTATAAAGCACGGTGTTCACTACATCGATTCAAACTATTACACGCACACAAACTACATCAAAAATCATACCCACACATACTACATCGATCCAAACTATTACCACACATACTACTTCAAACTATTACACACACGTACTACATCGATTCAAACTATTACACATTTTAGTCAATGCTAACTTCCTGATACGCTCTCCATACTACAAATTCATTAGCCACACATACCATGACAATTCACTAGAGCTCTGTCTTCACTCGAGGGAAATCAGAACCACCACTCGTCCAAGCTCGGTCCCCTCAGCGAAACTATGTGCCCCGTCACGAAATGGTGGTAGTCTAGTGCCATCGATCCTTCCAGGCCAACACTGCAGGCGACGAGGGCGCTTTCTAGCAGCCACTTCGGGGCCCTGAATGCCATGTACCAGAGTCCAGAACCTCCTCCAGTGGATGATGACCGGGTGCTTCCAGCAAAGCTGTCGCCTTGCCCTGCTTGGAATCTGCACCTCGTACATCTTAGGAACAGCGTCAGGATCTTTCAGCCACGCCTTTACCTCGATGACCCATCTGTCGCTCGTGGCACGATTTCCACCAGCTCACCGCAAGGCTACTGACGACCTGCTTGAGGGCCTCCGGCTCCCAAGCATCCAATGGGAGGCCCGTCAAAGCCGAGTTTGGAGAAGAAAGGAAGCTGCCCCAAGCGATCGTCCCACCCACAGGCGCGATGCCAACGCATGAAGCTCATTTTCCTCCCCGCAGCACTCGAAAGAACGGGAAGAATGCAGAAACGCGCTCGGTGTCTGAGCTGTGCTCGAACCAGACGAAAAAATCGAATGGCGGCGCGCATACTTACCTCATTTCGTCTGATCCCAAAACGATACCTGAAAGCCGACAGCAACTCTATCGGCGACACGGCGGGACGGATGCCCAGCACGGTGGCCATGAGAGCGTGGTCGTATAACTGCTGTGCCAGGGCTACCATGCCTGGGGTTCGCGGCAGCACGCAACTTCCCGAGCCGGTCGCCGGCCTGGATCGCCCGACGGGACGCGCTCCGCCGTGCGAGAAGGACTAGCCAGCGGCGAGATATTAGTCTAGGGACGCAAAGCTCCGATACGGCGGACGATGCAAACGGCGACGGCTGCGAGCTTCGATTAGAGGCGTGGGAGGTTGGGCGGACATGGCGGAGACGCAAATTAGAGCAAGTGCGAGCTTCGATCTGAGACGAGCAGCCGGAGCTGAGCAAATGTTATGGGGAGGGGAGAAGGGGAGAAGACCAGAGCAGAGCAAAGAAATAGATCTCGTCCACTCAGGATCTGCCCACGCAGGGGTAAGCTAGTCCACGACTACAAAAGATAACGGGGAATACTGACATGGCGGGCCAAGAAGAGTTGACCTAACGGCGGTATTGAGTTCAACCGTTTTTCGTCTAGTTCAAACGACCGTTTGGCCGTTAGATTGTATTCACCCCCATTTGGCCCTTCTGGACAATTGGCGAATCTACTATGGCCCTCAGTGTGATTAATGGCAACTCGGGTACCGCGGTGCGCTCACCCACCAAGTTTGGTACCGAAACAAACCAACATTCCCAGGGAGTGCGGCGTAGGGTTAGGCTGCTGTTTGGCGCGGCGCGATCAGCTGCGAGCTGTGCATGCTCGGCCAGTGGTGACCAAGTTTGGGCGGCGCGCAACTGCTGCAAACGGCTAAGGGGTAGGCCGGTGAGGGTTTGGTTAGAGCTGGGGAGACAGGGAAGACAGAGAGGGTTGAATGGGGGACAAGGGATCAATTGGCAATAGTATTAGTTAGGCTAGAAATTTTCTGCCTCCCAACTGTTCGATCAAATGGCCGCAAGAACAAAAATGTTTGAATTTTTGAGCTGATTTTTGGTGGAGTGGTTTATCTTATGCTTAAACATCTAGGTTTGCTTGGGATTTTGAAATGGAGTTCATTTGAGTGGTTTTTGAAAAAGTGGTATCTAGACACATACCACGAGATTCAATTTCAAATGTCATTAAAATTAGAGTTTGAATGTTTTTGGGAGATCACAAAGTGGCCCTTGGCACATCACTACTTGTACTAGTAATGGGTGCAAAGATCCACAATTATCTCTGTTTGAAATTGAGTGCTAGGAATAGCCAAAGTAGGCTAGGTGATTAAAATGGCAAAAGTGACCATTTCCTTTATTTATTCTTTTTTATTTCTTTTTCTTTGGGATTTGCTTGGGATGATCTAGATGATGTGTAATTTACCTTAGAATCATTTTACAATTAATAGATCACTCAAACATGGCAATTCAAAACAACTCCTAATTTAAATGCACACACATATGAATGCTTAAAGATTTTTAAATGGAAAAGTTTTTTGTTAACCCTAAATTGGGTAGATTTGATCTTGATTAACTTTGGATTAAGTTTTGGGATGTTTACAAACCTTCCCCCCTTAAACAAAATCTCGTCCCGAGATTTAAGAAAGAAACTAGGAAACTAAGAGATCTGGGAACTCAGTCCTAATGTAATCTTCTCGCTCCCAAGTGGCTTCTTCTTAGGTATGGTTGCTCCATTGGATCTGAGAAACTTGATACTCCGGTCCTGGTGGTTCTGTAGGCTTCCTCCAAGATACGGATGGGCACTTCACGATACGTCAGATCCTTGTTGATATCACACTCGGTGATCGATGTTTTTGAACACTTTCGGTCTTCTCCGGCACTTCTAGGAGAGAAGTAACGAGATATGGAACACAATCGTGGATGGCTGACATCTCCTCTGGCAGTTCCAGTTGATACGATACTTCTCCTGGAGATTCAATATCTTGAAGGGCCCGTATATCTAGGGCTAACTTTCCTTTAAGACTAAAACATTGCGTTCCCTTCAATGGGGAAACCTTGAGATACACGAAATCTCCGACATTGAAAGTCAGGTCTCTCCTTCTCTTGTCAGCATAACTCTTCTGTCTAGATTGGG
>CAJUXJ010000061.1:0-28099 GCA_910589775.1 Avena eriantha
AAAAAGTTTTTCGTCATGCCCTCAAACATGTATCGTGTCTAATGGTTGTTTTAAATCGCCTTCAAAACCGTTGAACTGTGGCAATAGCTCATCAAAACGGTCATAAAACACGAAAACGACGATTTTTTTTCTCATCCCCTTAAACATGCATCGGGTCTAACGGTCCATGAAAATCCTCATGGAGCACCAAAACAGTGTGAAATAACTCATGAAAATGGCCGTAAACGCGAAAACGACGAGTTTTTGGTCATAACTCTCAAACAGTATCGGGTCTTAGGATTGTTGTATATCCCCTAGAGTGCCAAAACAGTGTGCAATAACTCATGAAAACGGTCGTAAAACGCGAAAACGACGAGTTTTTTGGTCATAACTCTCAAACATGTATCGGGTCTTAGGATCGTTGTAAATCCCCCTAGAGTGCCAAAACAGTGTCCATAGCTCATGAAAACGGTTGTAAAACACGAATACTACGAGTTTTTGATCATAAACTCTTAAACAAGTATCGGGGTCTTAGGATCGTTGTAATCCTCATGGAGCACCAAACAGTGTCTAATAGCTCATGGCAACGGCCGTAAAACATGAAAAACGGCGAGTTTTTGGTAATAACTCTCAAACATGTACCGGATTCTAGGACCGTTTTAAATCCCCATGAAGCGCCAAAACAGTGTGCAATAGGTCATGAAAACGGCCGTAAAACGTGAAAAACGAAGAGTTTTTTGGTCATAAACCCTGAACCTGTATCGGGTCTAAGGGTTGTTGTAAATCCCCCCGGAACCCCAAAACTATGGGCAATAACTCATGAAAACAGCCATAATATGCGAAATCGACGAGTTTTTGTTAAAACTCTCAACACGTATCGGGTCTAACGAGCAATGCAAACCCACCTGGAAACTTACAACTGTAGGTAATAGGGCATGAAAACAACCATAAAACATATTTCGTCATGCCCTCAAACATGTATCGGGTCTAATGGTCGTTGTAAAATCGCCATGAAACCCTTGAACTGCGGCAATAGCTCATCAAAACGGTCATAAAACACGAAAACGACGATTTTTTTCTCATCCCCTTAAACATGCATCGGGTCTAACGGTCCATGAAATCCTCATGGAGCACCAAAACAGTGTGCAATAACTCATAGAAAACGGTCGTAAACGCGAATACGACGAGTTTTTGGTCATAACTCTCAAACATGTACGGGTCTTAGGATTGTTGTAAATCCCCCTAGAGTGCCAAAACAGTTGTGCAATAAACTCATGAAAACGGTCGTAAAACGCGAAAACGACGAGTTTTTGGTCATAACTCTCAAACATGTATCAGGTCTTAGAATCGTTCTAAATCCCCCTAGAGTGCCAAAACAGTGTCCAATAGCTCATGAAAACGGTTGTAAAACACGAAAACTACGAGTTTTTGGTTATAACTCTTAAACAAGTATCAGGTCTTAGGATTGTTGTAAATCCTCATGGAGCATCAAAACAGTGTCCAATAGCTCATGAGAACGGCCGTAAAACATGAAAAACGACTAGTTTGTGGTAATAACTCTCAAACATGTACTAGATTCTAGGATCGTTGTAAATCCCCATGAAGCGCCAAAATAGTGTGCAATAGGTCATGGAAAACGGCCGTAAAACGTGAAAATGAAGAGTTTTTGGTCATAACCCTCAAACCTGTATCGGGTCTTAGGGTTTTTGTAAATCCCCCTGGTGGAACCCCCAAAACTATGGGCAATAACTCATGAAAACAGCCATAATACGCGAAATCGACGAGTTTTGGTTAAAACTCTCAAACATGTATCGGGTCTAACAAGCAATGCAAACCCACCTGGAAACTCACAACTGTAGGTAATAGGGCATGAAAACAACAATAATAAACATAAAAAACAAGTTTTTCGTCATGCCCTCAAACATGTATCGGGTCTAATGGTCGTTTTTAAATCGCCTTAAAACCCGTTGAACCGTGGCAATAGCTCATCAAAACGGTCATAAAACACAAAAACGCGATTTTTTGCTCATCCCCTTAAACATGCATCGGGTCGAACGGTCCATGAAAATCCTCATGGAGCACCAAAACTGTGTGCAATAAACTCATGAAAATGGCCGTAAAACGAGAAAACGACGAGTTTTTTGTCATAACTCTCAAACATGTATCGGGTCTTAGGATTGTTGTAAATCCCCCTAGAGTGCCAAAACGGTGTGCAATAACTCATGAAAACGGTCGTAAAACGCGAAAACCGACGAGTTTTTGGTCATAACTCTCAAACATGTATCGGATCTTAGGATCGTTGTAAATCCCCCTAGAGTGCCAAAACAGTTTCCAATAGCCTCATGAAAACGGTTCTAAAACACGAAAACTACGAGTTTTTGGTCTTAATTAAACAAGTATCGGGGTCTTAGGATCGTTGTAAATCCTCATGGAGCAACCAAAACAGTGTCTAATAGCTCATGGCAACGGCCGTAAAACATGAAAAAACAGCGAGTTTTTGGTAATAACCTCTCAAACATGTACCGGAGTCTAGGACCGTTGTAAATCCCCATGAAGCGCCAAAATAGTGTGCAATAGGTCATGAAAACGGCCGTAAAACGTGAAAAACGAAGAGTTTTTGGTCAATAACCCTCAAACCTGTATCGGGTCTTAGGGTTGTTGTAAATCCCCCTGGAACCCCCAAAACTATGGGCAATAACTCATGAAAACAGCCATAATACGCGAAATCGACGAGTTTTTGGTTAAAACTCTCAAACACGTATCGGGTCTAACGAGCAATGCAAACCCACCTGGAAACTCACAAATGTAGGTAATAGGGCATGAAAACAACCATAAAACATAAAAAAACAAGTTTTTCGTCGTGCCCTCAAACATGTATCGGGTCTAATGGTCGTTGTAAATCGCCATGAAACTCTTGAACTGCGGCAATAGCTCATGAAAACGGTCATAAAACACAAAAAACGACTATTTTTGCTCATCCCCTCAAACATGCATCGGGTCTAACGGTCCATGCAAATCCTCATGGAGCACCAAAATAGTGTGCAATAACTCATGAAAATGGCCGTAAAACGCGAAAACAACGAGTTTTTGGTCATAACTCTCAAACATGTATCGGGTCTTAGGATTGTTGTAAATCCCCCTAGAGTGCCAAAACAGTGTGCAATAACTCATGAAAATGGCCGTAAAACGGAAAACGATGAGTTTTTGGTCATAACTCTGAAACATGTATCAGGTCTTATGATCGTTCTAAATCCCCCTAGAGTGCCAAGTCCAATAGCTCATGAAAACGGTTGTAAAACACGAAAACTACGAGTTTTTTGTCATAACTCTTAAACAAGTATGGGGTCTTAGGATCGTTGTAAATCCTCATGGAGCACCAAAACAGTGTCTAATAGCTCATGAGAACGCCGTAAAAACATGAAAAACGACGAGTTTTTGGTAATAACTCTCAAACATGTACCGGATTCTAGGATCGTTGTAAATCCCCATGAAGCGCCAAAACAGTGTGCAATAGGTCATTAAAACGGCCGTAAAACGTGAAAAACGAAGAGCTTTCTGTCATAACCGTCAAACCTGTATCGGGTCTTAGGGTTGTTGTAAATCCCCCCTGGAACCCCGTAGCACCCCAATTGTCTAACAATTGTAATTCTACTTGTCCTAATAAGATATTGGCTACTCCATACAGATTATTGTTGCATCATAATTATATCATGCTCATGTCATCATGCCACCTTGCATTTGAGCATCATATAAAACTCCTTTTCTTTTGGTTCTTCTATCACATGCATTATTAATTGTATTTGCCTCTTGATATTGGATTTGGTTATTGATATATTGTTTAAATGCCCAAGTTGAGTTGGGGGCATATCTTTTATTTCCATTCCACCACCTTTCTCTTCCACCACTTTATAATCCCACCATCCCATTAACCATGAGCTTGATTCTTTTTCTTTAGCTATTTAGTTCTAGCTCATGTAGTTTGGGGTGGATCAATCTCCCAAATTCTTTGCTTGGCTTATTTTCCACTTCTTGGAAATGCACAAGATTAATGCCTTTATATTATTATTGTTTTCACATAATAAATCATGTCATTAATATTTTGCATGGGCCATGCAAGTTTCTCCACCACATTTTTTCCTCCTTGGTTTTGCTTTGGTTTCAATGGATCCTACCTTTGTGGAAACACCTCCTACCATCTCCACCTCTCCTTAGTCACACCATACCATCTTCTTTTATTATTATTTTCTCCATGCATGAACCATATGAGGCTTAGCCCATAATTCTGTTCTTTTCCTTTTTCTTGGATTTCCTTTCACCTCCACCTCATGTCAATTCTAGCACCCACCATGTTCCACTTGAGATGATCTTACCACATTCTTTTCTTTTATTTTTATTTATCTACATGCATGAGCCATATGTGACTTTTTCCACCAATTCTTTTCTTCTTCTTTCTTTCTTGTTTCTCCTCCACACTAACTCTTGCAAGCTCAAGCCACATGATTCTTCTTGGTTTGGCCTTGTAAACCAAAACAAAAACCTAAATGCTAAACACCATCTACATCTAGTTCCTCTCCTAATTTTTCCTAAACCTAAATTACACTAAGCCCCTATCTACACTTACATCTCTCTCTCAAGCCCCTCTCTCTCTCACTAGCTTGACCACCTGGCCACCCTTCCCCTGGCCCCACCCAGCCACCTTGGCTCTTCCCTAGCCCTAGCTTCCAAACCCTAACCCGAGCCATGCCCATCTAACCCTAGCCTAGCTCACCCCTCTCCTCTCTCTCTCTTCTTCTACCGCCAGGTTAGCCCCACCCTGGTCTCCCTCGTGCTCGGCCCCACTAGCAGCCACCCCTGCAGCCCCAGGTCAAGCCCCAGCTGCCCCATGTGCTCGAGGAGAAGGAGGAAAAGGTGCCACCGAGCCACCTTTTTACCTGCCGTGCCCACCTGCCTCTCCTCTCTCTCCCTCTCACTTTCCCCTCCTCCTCACGTCTCTGCCCTCGCCCAGATCCGCCCCAGAGCATCCCCTCCTTCCCCTTCTTTCTCCCCGACCACAATCCGCCTCGCCGGTCGCCCGCCAGCTACACCGCAGCCCCGTCGTTCCTGTCCGCGAGCTCGACGTGGAAGAGGCATGGGAGCCCGAGGACATCCCCCTGCTTCGCCCCGTACCCACCGTTGCGAAGGAGAAGCCTCCCGTTCCGCCAGATCCTCGCCGCCCGACGCGAAACCCTAATCGCCGGAGCGCCTGCCTCACCGACGATCCGCCGCTCCTCGCTCCGATCCGACCGCACCAGCGAGCCCGCGGTGAGCCTCCCTCTCTCCCTGACATGCTCCGCCTCACCGTCGACGTCTAGCGCCGGCGAACGTTTCGTCGAACAGCCACCGCGCGCCAGAGCTCGCTGTTGTCTGCCAGGTTCCCGCGCTGCTTAGAGCCTACCTAGCACCCGAACCCCCTCCTAACAGCTCCCCTAGCACCACCGCACCGGTTCCGTCCCTCAGCGCGCTCTCCCGCGACCCGGGTTCGAGTCCTTGCTCGCGCTGCGTCCCGCGTTTCCTCGCGTCTGGCGAGGAGAAGATAAACAGTACACCAGGGTCGTGGTCATCTTGCAAAAATCCGCCCACCTTTTTAACTCTCGCAACCCGCGCTCCTAGTGCCCCACCAGTCAGCCGCGCTAGAACTCTTGCAGAAAACCCCTCCATTTTTCTCTGACGCAACCCGCGGTCCAGCTGGCGCCCCATCAGTCAGCCGCTGGGAGCTTTCCCACTGGCACGTGGCCCCTTCCGCCGCTGGCCCGCCTGTCAGCCGCTGTGGGTAAACCAGACCCGCGTGCAAAACGCGTTTTCGCGCGCGTGTGGCCCAAGTCCGCTGTGTCCCCACCTGTCATTGTCTGGGGTCGATTTTTCCTGGGTATAAAAAGTTTTTCCCTGAGTCTGTTTTTATTCAAATCTTTTCAAATTAATTTAAATTCAAATTCTTTTCAGATTCAAATCATTTTTAAAATACAAATCCAAATAATACATATAATATATGTTTTGGAATCAGAAAAATGTGAGGAATTCAAATATGCCCTTCAAAATATGTTTTGAACATTTCAATTTTCGAGATGATTAAAATTACAATAAAAATGCCCTTTTCCTTATTTAATTAATAACTTTTGCTTTATAACTCCAAATTTGACAAATAATATGTCTAAATCGATCAGCGCGACGAGCCCGTTCTATTTATGCAGTCCTTGCTCTGAATTGAAGCATGCATCATGTTGTCATTTAAAATCTGAACTGTTTATGACAATAAAACTTGGGCAAATAAATAATAAAGTGCTTTATTCTTGTATCCACACCTCACCTTTGCCATGATACTTTAATGCCATGTAATTGTGCATCATTCATCATGGCATGCTTGGTTGCTTGTTGCATTTTAATTCATATGCTTGTGCGCTTTATTTATGTTGGCCCTTGTTTGTTTGGTTCTTCTTCGAATAGACGCCCAGCAGGAGAATTACCAGGAATCACAGGAGTATTACCCAGATCCATCTCTCGCTTCAACTGAGCTGCCAGGCAAGCACTACCACATGCTTGCATACATACAGTACCTATTGCCTCTGTCTTATTCTTGCATCATTGAGTCGCGATTGCACTAAATTGAATCCCAAGTACTGCATAGCCTTTATTTTTAAACCACATTAAGCCTGTTCCGGTCCCATGAGCCATTACTGTAGGAGTTGTTTGAGCCATGCGAGTCGTAGAAAAGCATGAGTAGGGTATGTGAGTGTCTGATGGATAATGAGGTACCTAAACAACATAACCTGAGTAGTAATGGGATAACTAAAGAAAGAGGCACCGGTGAGCAATATCTGCTATTTGGTTTTTCATGCTCACTTGTGTCCCGTAGGACCCCGAGTACTTGATTCCTGTTCCTTGACTATTCGCACTATCCACATCCGGGAGGCCTTATGGACCCCCTGAGCCAGAGCTTGATTCATTCTTATTTCTTGGGGCCACAGTTAGTTTGGGGCTTTATTACTATTCTGTACTTATGCCATGTTACTGCTTGATTTAAGATTGTGCGAGGAGCACCTGTACTGTTTTGGATCGTGACACGTTCTCGCTGTATCGACAAGCCCAGTCTCTTTTTCGGGTTCCCAGTCGTTTACCGCCGTCCACACAAACCTTGGGTCCATCTCGGAGTCGGCCAACGTCGTGGCGGGTACCTTAATGGGGTGGCCCCCTGAAATATTTCTGAATCATGTGATTGCTTTGTCGTGAATGCCTCGTTGGGTTTTGATTTGGTTTTTCCGAGGTTGATCGAGTGTGTGTTGCTATTCGTGCACCCCTGCAAGGTAAATCTTTCTGGAAGCCGTGTCCGCGGTATGGACGACTTGGAGCACAGTTTCTCGATCATAGACAAGTATAACTAAAGTACCACTTTTAAATTGACTAAGTACTTGACTAGTAAATAGTGCAAAACTCATGGAATGGTTCATAAAACTGCCAACGGATGATGGGGTTGTTCGTCCGCTTCCTCGTTGGTAAGCGAGGAGGAGGATGGATCTGTTAAATATACTGTTATAACTGATCTACTTAATTCACGGACTTCCGTCTATCATTGGTTAGGCGGAAGGTTAGCGAGTCTCTATAGAATTGTTAGGTATTATATTTTGCTGCAATTGCGTCACCCCAGGTTGTGTCCCCTTTAGTGGCATAAAGACTTGCTGAGTACCCCTAGGGTCTCACACGATAAATTGTTTGATTCAGATGAACATGTGTACCCGCAAGATGGATACTGGGTGGAAGAGACAGATGATGTTGGCAACGATCATTCGGTGTAGAGATTTCGGGAACGGGGATCCGTGTGATCTGTGGGCGGGATGTGTTTATTTATGGGGAATCTTATGCCAATTTGCTTCTTATCCGTACTTGGATCTTGTTTTCCGCTTCCGCCTGATGCTCTGATGTGTGATGTATGAGGAGCTATCCTAAATTATTATATCTATCTAGGGTGTTTGGATCTTGCCGTATGGCGTTGCACTATTCCTATTTCTTTTAGATGGAATGGCTCTGATGTACTGTTGTATGTGGCTTGCATACATACTCACTTGTGTATGTAGTTGATCCCTTCGCCTGCCGATTACGCCGCTCGTTCTTGTCCCGTTGTCTGAAAGTGGTTAGGACGGCCGAAAGGTCTACCGTGAGTGGCCCTGGGCCCCACCGTACTATTTTAACCACTTTCGTTCGACCAGGCATTAACTAAGAGCGTAATTCACCGAGCTAGTTACAAACCCCAAAACTATGGGCAATAACTCATGAAAACAGCCATAATACGCGAAATCGACGAGTTTTTGGTTAAAACTCTCAAACACGTATCGGGTCTAACAAGCAATGCAAACCCACCTAGAAACTCACAAATGTAGGTAATAGGGCATGAAAACAACCATAAAACATAAAAAAACAAGTTTTTCGTCATGCCCTCATACATGTATCGGGTCTAATGGTCGTTGTAAATCGCCATGAAACCCTTGAACTGCGGCAATAGCTCATGAAAACGGTCATAAAACACAAAAACGACGATTTTTTGCTCATCCCCTTAAACATGCATCGGGTCTAACGGTCCATGAAAATCCTCATGGAGCACCGAAACAGTGTGCAATAACTCATGAAAATGGCCGTAAAACGAGAAAACGACGAGTTTTTGGTCATAACTCTCAAACATGTATCGGGTCTTAGGATTGTTGTAAATACCCCTAGAGTGCCAAAACGGTGTGCAATAACTCATGAAAACGGTCGTAAAACGCGAAAACGACGAGTTTTTGTTCATAACCCTCAAACATGTATCGGATCTTAGGATCGTTGTAAATCCCCCTAGAGTGCCAAAACAGTTTCCAATAGCTCATGAAAACGGTTGTAAAACACGAAAACTACGAGTTTTTGGTCATAATTAAACAAGTATCGGGTCTTAGGATTGTTGTAAATCCTCATCGAGCACCAAAACAGTGTCTAATAGCTCATGGCAACGGCCGTAAAACATGAAAAACAGCGAGTTTTTGGTAATAACTCTCAAACATGTACCGGATTCTAGGACCGTTGTAAATCCCCATGAAGCGCCATAATAGTGTGCAATAGGTCATGAAAACGGCCGTAAAACGTGAAAAACGAAGAGTTTTTGGTCATAACCTCAAACCTATATCGGGTCTTAGGGTTGTTGTAAATCCCCCTGGAACCCCAAAACTATGGGCAATAACTCATGAAAACAACCATAATACGCGAAATCGACAAGTTTTTGGTTAAATCTCTCAAACATGTATCGGGTCTAACGAGCAATGCAAACCCACCTGGAAACTCACATTGTAGGTAATAGGGCATAAAAACAACCATAAAACATAAAAAAAACAATTTTTTCGTCATGCCCTCAAACATGTATCGGGTCTAATGGTCGTTGTAAATCGCCATGAAACCCTTGAACTGCGGCAATAGCTCATGAAAACGGTCATAAAACACAAAAACGATGATTTTTGCTCATCCCCTTAAACATGCATCGGGTCTAACGGTCCATGCAAATCGTCATGGAGAACCAAAATAGTGTGCTATAACTCATTAAAATGGCAGTAAAACGCGAAAACAACGAGTTTTTGGTTATAACTCTCAAACATGTATCGGGTCTTAGGATCGTTCTAAATCCCCCTAGAGTGCCAAAACAGTGTGCAATAACTCATGAAAACGGTCATAAAACGCGAAAACGACGAGTTTTTGGTCATAACTCTCAAACATGTATTAGGTCTTAGGATCGTTCTAAATCCCCCTAGAGTGCCAAGTCCAATAGCTCATGAAAACGGTTGTAAAACACGAAAACTACGAGTTTTTTGTCATAACTCTTAAACAAGTATGGGGTCTTAGGATCGTTGTACATCCTCATGGAGCACCAAAACAGTGTCTAATAGCTCATGAGAACGCCGTAAAACTTGAAAAACGACGAGTTTTTGGTAATAACTCTCAAACATGTACCGGATTCTAGGATCGTTGTAAATCCCCATGAAGCACCAAAACAGTGTGCAATAGGTCATGAAAACGGCTGTAAAATGTGAAAAACGAAGAGTTTTTGGTCATAACCCTCAAACCTGTATCGGGTCTTAGGTTTGTTGTAAATCCCACTGGAACCCCAAAACTATGGGCAATAACTCATGAAAACAGCCACAATACGCGAAATCGACGAGTTTTTGGTTAAAACTCTCAAACATGTATCGGGTCTAACAAGCAATGCAAACCCACCTGGAAACTCACAACTATAGGTAATAGGGCATGAAAACAACCATAAAACATAAAAAAACAAGTTTTTCGTCATGCCCTCAAACATGTATCGGGTCTAATGGTCGTTGTAAATCGCCATGAAACACTTGAACTGGGGCAATAGCTCATGAAAACGGTCATAAAACACAAAAACGATGAATTTTGCTCATCCCCTTAAACATGCATCGGGTCTAACGGTCCATGCAAATCCTCATGGAGCACCAAAAGAGTGTGCAATAACTCATGAAAATGGCCGTAAAACGTGAAAACGATGAGTTTTTGGTCATAACTCTCAAACATGTATCGGGTCTTAGGATTGTTGTAAATCCCCCTAGAGTGCCAAAACAGTGTGCAATAACTCATGAAAACGGTCGTAAAACGCGAAAACGACGAGTTTTCGGTCATAACTCTCAAACATGTATCAGGTCTTAGGATCGTTCTAAATCCCCCTAGAGTGCCAAAACAGTGTCCAATAGCTCATGAAAACGGTTGTAAAACACGAAAACAACGAGTTTTTGGTCATAATTAAACAAGTATCGGGTCTTAGGATCGTTGTAAATCCTCATGGAGCACCAAAACAGTGTCTAATAGCTCACGGCAACGGCCGTAAAATATGAAAAACAGCGAGTTTTTGGTAATAACTCTCAAACATGTACCGGATTCTAGGACCGTTGTAAATCCCCATGAAGCGCCATAATAGTGTGCAATAGGTCATGAAAACGGCCGTAAAACGTGAAAAACGAAGAGTTTTTGGTGATAACCCTCAAACCTATATCGGGTCTTAGGGTTGTTGTAAATCCCCCTGGAACCCCAAAACTATGGGCAATAACTCATGAAAACAACCATAATACGCGAAATCGATGAGTTTTTGGTTAAAACTCTCAAACATGTATCGGGTCTAATGAGCAATGCAAACCCACCTAGAAACTCACAATTGTAGGTAATAGGGCATAAAAACAACCATAAAACATAAAAAAACAATTTTTTTCGTCATGCCCTCAAACATGTATCGGGTCTAATGGTCGTTGTAAATCGCCATGAAACCCTTGAACTGCGGCAATAGCTCATGAAAACGGTCATAAAACACAAAAACGATGATTTTTGCTCATCCCCTTAAACATGCATCGGGTCTAACGGTCCATGCAAATCCTCATGGAGCACCAAAATAGTGTGCTATAACTCATTAAAATGGCAGTAAAACGCGAAAACAACGAGTTTTTGGTCATAACTCTCAAACATGTATCGGGTCTTCGGATCGTTCTAAATCCCCCTAGAGTGCCAAAACAGTGTGCAATAACTCATGAAAACGGTCATAAAACGCGAAAACGACGAGTTTTTGGTCATAACTCTCAAACATGTATCAGGTCTTAGGATCGTTCTAAATCCCCCTAGAGTGCCAAGTCCAATAGCTCATGAAAACGGTTGTAAAACACGAAAACTACGAGTTTTTTGTCATAACTCTTAAACAAGTATGGGGTCTTAGGATCGTTGTAAATCCTCATGGAGCACCAAAACAGTGTCTAATAGCTCATGAGAACGCCGTAAAATTTGAAAAACGACGAGTTTTTGGTAATCACTCTCAAACATGTACCGGATTCTAGGATCGTTGTAAATCCCCATGAAGCGCCAAAACAGAGTTTTTGGTTAAAACTCTCAAACATGTATCGGGTCTAATGAGCAATGCAAACCCACCTAGAAACTCACAACTATAGGTAATAGGGCATGAAAACAACCATAAAACATAAAAAAAGTTTTTCGTCATGCCCTCAAACATGTATCGGGTATAATGGTCGTTTTAAATCGCCTTAAAACCGTTGAACTGTGGCAATAGCTCATCAAAACGGTCATAAAACACAAAAACGATGATTTTTTCTCATCCCCTTAAACATGCATCGGGTCTTACCGTCCACGCAAATCCTCGTGGAGCACCAAAATAGTGTGGAATAACTCATGAAAATGGCCGTAAAACGCGAAAACGACGAGTTTTTGGTCATAACTCTCAAACATGTGTCAGGTCTTAGGATTGTTGTAAATCCCCCTAGAGTGCCAAAACAGTGTGCAATAACTCATGAAAACGGTCGTAAAACGCGAAAACGACGAGTTTTTGGTCATAACTCTCAAACATGTATCGGGTCTTCGGATCGTTGTAAATCCCCCTAGAGTGCCAAAATAGTGTCCAATAGCTCATGAAAACGGTTGTAAAACACGAATACTACGAGTTTTTGATCATAACTCTTAAACAAGTATCGGGTCTTAGGATCGTTGTAAATCCTCATGGAGCACCAAAATAGTGTCTAATAGCTCATGGCAACGGCCGTAAAACATGAAAAACGGCGAGTTTTTGGTAATAACTCTCAAACATGTACCGGATTCTAGGACCGTTGTAAATCCCCATGAAGCACCAAAATAGTGTGCAATAGGTCATGAAAACGGCCGTAAAACGTGAAAAACGAAGAGCTTTTGGTCATAACCGTCAAACCTGTATCGGGTCTTAGGGTTGTTGTAATTCCCCCTGGAACCCAAAAAGTATGGGCAATAACTCATGAAAACAGCCATAATACGCGAAATCGACGAGTTTTTGGTTAAAACTCTCAAACACGTATCGGGTCTAACGAGCAATGCAAACCCACCTGGAAACTCACAAATGTAGGTAATAGGGCAAGAAAACAACCATAAAACATAAAAAAACAAGTTTTTCGTCATGCCCTCAAACATGTATCGGGTCTAATGGTCGTTGTAAATCGCCATGAAACACTTGAACTGGGGCAATAGCTCATGAAAACGGTCATAAAACACAAAAACGATGAATTTTGCTCATCCCCTTAAACATGCATCGGGTCTAACGGTCCATGCAAATCCTCATGGAGCACCAAAACAGTGTGCAATAACTCATGAAAATGGCCGTAAAACGTGAAAACGATGAGTTTTTGGTCATAACTCTCAAACATGTATCGGGTCTTAGGATTGTTGTAAATCCCCCTAGAGTGCCAAAACAGTGTGCAATAACTCATGAAAACGGTCGTAAAACGCGAAAACGACGAGTTTTTCGTCATAACTCTCAAACATGTATCAGGTCTTAGGATCGTTCTAAATCCCCCTAGAGTGCCAAAACAGTGTCCAATAGCTCATGAAAACGGTTGTAAAACACGAAAACAACGAGTTTTTTGTCATAACTCTTAAACATGTAAGGGGTCTTAGGATCGTTGTAAATCCTCATGGAGCACCAAAACAGTGTCTAATAGCTCATGAGAACGGCCGTAAAACATGAAAAACGACGAGTTTTTGGTTATAACTCTCAAACATGTACCGGATTCTAGGATCGTTGTAAATCCCCATGAAGCGCCATAATAGTGTGCAATAGGTCATGAAAACGGCCGTAAAACGTGAAAAACGAAGAGCTTTTGGTCATAACCGTCAAACCTGTATCGGGTCTTAGGGTTGTTGTAATTCCCCCTAGAACCCAAAAAGTATGGGCAATAACTCATGAAAACAGCCATAATACGCGAAATCGACGAGTTTTTGGTTAAAACTCTCAAACACGTATCGGGTCTAACGAGCAATGCAAACCCACCTGGAAACTCACAAATGTAGGTAATAGGGCAAGAAAACAACCATAAAACATAAAAAAACAAGTTTTTCGTCATGCCCTCAAACATGTATCGGGTCTAATGGTCGTTGTAAATCGCCATGAAACACTTGAACTGCGGCAATAGCTCATGAAAACGGTCATAAAACACAAAAACGATGAATTTTGCTCATCCCCTTAAACATGCATCGGGTCTAACGGTCCATGCAAATCCTCATGGAGCACCAAAACAGTGTGCAATAACTCATGAAAATGGCCGTAAAACGTGAAAACGATGAGTTTTTGGTCATAACTCTCAAACATGTATCGGGTCTTAGGATTGTTGTAAATCCCCCTAGAGTGCCAAAACAGTGTGCAATAACTCATGAAAACGGTCATAAAACACGAAAACGACGACTTTTTGGTCATAACTCTCAAACATGTATCAGGTCTTAGGATCGTTCTAAATCCCCCTAGAGTGCCAAGTCCAATAGCTCATGAAAACGGTTGTAAAACACGAAAACTACGAGTTTTTTGTCATAACTCTTAAACAAGTATGGGGTCTTAGGATCGTTGTAAATCCTCATGGAGCACCAAAACAGTGTCTAATAGCTCATGAGAACGCCGTAAAACTTGAAAAACGACGAGTTTTTGGTAATAACTCTCAAACATGTACCGGATTCTAGGATCGTTGTAAATACCCATGAAGCGCCAAAACAGTGTGCAATAGGTCATGAAAACGGCTGTAAAATGTGAAAAACGAAGAGTTTTTGGTGATAACCCTCAAACCTGTATCGGGTCTTAGGTTTGTTGTAAATCCCACTGGAACCCCCAAAACTATGGGCAATAACTCATGAAAACAGCCACAATACGCGAAATCGACGAGTTTTTGGTTAAAACTCTCAAACATGTATCGGGTCTAACAAGCAATGCAAACCTACCTGGAAACTCACAACTATAGGTAATAGGGCATGAAAACAACCATAAAACATAAAAAAAGTTTTTCGTCATGCCCTCAAACATGTATCGGGTATAATGGTCGTTTTAAATCGCCTTAAAAACCGTTGAACTGTGGCAATAGCTCATCAAAACGGTCATAAAACACAAAAATGACGATTTTTTCTCATCCCCTTAAACATGCATCGGGTCTTACGGTCCACGCAAATCCTCGTGGAGCACCAAAATAGTGTGGAATAACTCATGAAAATGGCCGTAAAACGCGAAAACGACGAGTTTTTGGTCATAACTCTCAAACATGTGTCGGGTCTTAGGATTGTTGTAAATCCCCCTAGAGTGCCAAAACAGTGTGCAATAACTCATGAAAACGGTCGTAAAACGCGAAAACGACGAGTTTTTGGTCATAACTCTCAAACATGTATCGGGTCTTCGGATCGTTGTAAATCCCCCTAGAGTGCCAAAACAGTGTCCAATAGCTCATGAAAACGGTTGTAAAACACGAATACTACGAGTTTTTGATCATAACTCTTAAACAAGTATCGGGTCTTAGGATCGTTGTAAATCCTCATGGAGCACCAAAATAGTGTCTAATAGCTCATGGCAACGGCCGTAAAACATGAAAAACGGCGAGTTTTTGGTAATAACTCTCAAACATGTACCGGATTCTAGGACCGTTGTAAATCCCCATGAAGCGCCAAAATAGTGTGCAATAGGTCATGAAAACGGCCGTAAAACGTGAAAAACGAAGAGCTTTTGGTCATAACCGTCAAACCTGTATCGGGTCTTAGGGTTGTTGTAATTCCCCCTGGAACCCAAAAAGTATGGGCAATAACTCAATAAAACAGCCATAATACGTGAAATCGACGAGTTTTTGGTTAAAACTCTCAAACACGTATCGGGTCTAACGACCAATGCAAACCCACTTGGAAACTCACAAATGTAGGTAATAGGGCAAGAAAACAACCATAAAACATAAAAAAACAAGTTTTTCGTCATGCCCTCAAACATGTATCGGGTTTAATGGTCGTTGTAAATCGCCATGAAACACTTGAACTGCGGCAATAGCTCATGAAAACGGTCATAAAACACAAAACGATGAATTTTGCTCATCCCCTTAAACATGCATCGGGTCTAACGGTCCATGCAAATCCTCATGGAGCACCAAAACAGTGTGCAATAACTCATGAAAATGGCCGTAAAACGTGAAAACGATGAGTTTTTGGTCATAACTCTCAAACATGTATCGGATCTTAGGATTGTTGTAAATCCCCCTAGAGTGCCAAAACAGTGTGCAATAACTCATGAAAACGGTCGTAAAACGCGAAAACGACGAGTTTTTCGTCATAACTCTCAAACATGTATCAGGTCTTAGGATCGTTCTAAATCCCCCTAGAGTGCCAAAACAGTGTCCAATAGCTCATGAAAACGGTTGTAAAACACGAAAACTACGAGTTTTTTGTCATAACTCTTAAACATGTAAGGGGTCTTAGGATCGTTGTAAATCCTCATGGAGCACCAAAACAGTGTCTAATAGCTCATGAGAACGGCCGTAAAACATGAAAAACGACGAGTTTTTGGTTATAACTCTCAAACATGTACCGGATTCTAGGATCGTTGTAAATCCCCATGAAGCGCCATAATAGTGTGCAATAGGTCATGAAAACGGCCGTAAAACGTGAAAAACGAAGAGTTTTTGGTCATAACCCTCAAACCTATATCGGGTCTTAGGGTTGTTGTAAATCCCCCTGGAACCCCAAAACTATGGGCAATAACTCATGAAAACAACCGTAATACACGAAATCGATGAGTTTTTGGTTAAAACTCTCAAACATGTATCGGGTCTAATGAGCAATGCAAACCCACCTGGAAACTCACAATTGTAGGTAATAGGGCATAAAAACAACCATAAAACATAAAAAAACAATTTTTTTCGTCATGCCCTCAAACATGTATCGGGTCTAATGGTCGTTGTAAATCGCCATGAAACCCTTGAACTGCGGTAATAGCTCATGAAAACGGTCATAAAACACAAAAACGATGATTTTTGCTCATCCCCTTAAACATGCATCGGGTCAAACGGTCCATGCAAATCCTCATGGAGCACCAAAATAGTGTGCTATAACTCATTAAAATGGCAGTAAAACGCGAAAACAACGAGTTTTTGGTCATAACTCTCAAACATGTATCGGGTCTTAGGATCGTTCTAAATCCCCCTAGAGTGCCAAAACAGTGTGCAATAACTCATGAAAACGGTCATAAAACGCGAAAACGACGAGTTTTTGGTCATAACTCTCAAACATGTATCAGGTCTTAGGATCGTTCTAAATCCCCCTAGAGTGCCAAGTCCAATAGCTCATGAAAACGGTTGTAAAACACGAAAACTACGAGTTTTTTGTCATAACTCTTAAACAAGTATGGGGTCTTAGGATCGTTGTAAATCCTCATGGAGCACCAAAACAGTGTCTAATAGCTCATGAGAACGTCGTAAAACTTGAAAAACGACGAGTTTGTGGTAATAACTCTCAAACATGTACCGGATTCTAGGATCGTTGTAAATCCCCATGAAGCGCCAAAACAGTGTGCAATAGGTCATGAAAACGGCTGTAAAATGTGAAAAACGAAGAGTTTTTGGTGATAACCCTCAAACCTGTATCGGGTCTTAGGTTTGTTGTAAATCCCACTGGAACCCCAAAACTATGGGCAATAACTCATGAAAACAGCCACAATACGCGAAATCGACGAGTTTTTGGTTAAAACTCTCAAACATGTATCGGGTCTAACAAGCAATGCAAACCCACCTGGAAACGCACAACTATAGGTAATAGGGCATGAAAACAACCATAAAACATAAAAAAAGTTTTTCGTCATGCCCTCAAACATGTATCGGGTATAATGGTCGTTTTAAATCGCCTTAAAACCATTGAACTGTGGCAATAGCTCATCAAAACGGTCATAAAACACAAAAACGACGATTTTTTCTCATCCCCTTAAACATGCATCGGGTCTTACGGTCCACGCAAATCCTCGTGGAGCACCAAAAATAGTGTGGAATAACTCATGAAAATGGCCGTAAAACGCGAAAACGACGAATTTTTGGTCATAACTCTCAAACATGTGTCGGGTCTTAGGATTGTTGTAAATCCCCCTAGAGTGCCAAAACAGTGTGCAATAACTCATGAAAACGGTCGTAAAACGCGAAAACGACGAGTTTTTGGTCATAACTCTCAAACATGTATCGGGTCTTCGGATCGTTGTAAATCCCCCTAGAGTGCCAAAACAGTGTCCAATAGCTCATGAAAACGGTTGTAAAACACGAATACTACGAGTTTTTGATCATAACTCTTAAACAAGTATCGGGTCTTAGGATCGTTGTAAATCCTCATGGAGCACCAAAATAGTGTCTAATAGCTCATGGCAACGGCCATAAAACATGAAAAACAGCGAGTTTTTGGTAATAACTCTCAAACATGTACCGGATTCTAGGACCGTTGTAAATCCCCATGAAGCGCCAAAATAGTGTGCAATAGGTCATGAAAACGGCCGTAAAACGTGAAAAACGAAGAGCTTTTGGTCATAACCGTCAAACCTGTATCGGGTCTTAGGGTTGTTGTAATTCCCCCTAGAACCCAAAAAGTATGGGCAATAACTCATGAAAACAGCCATAATACGCGAAATCGACGAGTTTTTGGTTAAAACTCTCAAACACGTATCGGGTCTTACGAGCAATGCAAACCCACCTGGAAACTCACAAATGTAGGTAATAGGTCAAGAAAACAACCATAAAACATAAAAAAACAAGTTTTTCGTCATGCCCTCAAACATGTATCGGGTCTAATGGTCGTTGTAAATCGCCATGAAACACTTGAACTGCGGCAATAGCTCATGAAAACGGTCATAAAACACAAAAACAATGAATTTTGCTCATCCCCTTAAACATGCATCGGGTCTAACGGTCCATGCAAATCCTCATGGAGCACCAAAACAGTGTGCAATAACTCATGAAAATGGCCGTAAAACGTGAAAACGATGAGTTTTTGGTCATAACTCTCAAACATGTATCGGGTCTTAGGATTGTTGTAAATCCCCCTAGAGTGCCAAAACAGTGTGCAATAACTCATGAAAATGGTCGTAAAACGCGAAAACGACGAGTTTTTCATCATAACTCTCAAACATGTATCAGGTCTTACGATCGTTCTAAATCCCCCTAGAGTGCCAAAACAGTGTCCAATAGCTCATGAAAACGGTTGTAAAACACGAAAACTACGACTTTTTTGTCATAACTCTTAAACATGTAAGGGGTCTTAGGATCGTTGTAAATCCTCATGGAGCACCAAAACAGTGTCTAATAGCTCATGAGAACGGCCGTAAAACATGAAAAACGACGAGTTTTTGGTTATAACTCTCAAACATGTACCGGATTCTAGGATCGTTGTAAATCCCCATGAAGCGCCATAATAGTGTGCAATAGGTCATGAAAACGGCCGTAAAACGTGAAAAACGAAGAGTTTTTGGTGATAACCCTCAAACCTATATCGGGTCTTAGGGTTGTTGTAAATCCCCCTGGAACCCCAAAACTATGGGCAATAACTCATAAAAACAACCATAATACGCGAAATCGATGAGTTTTTGGTTAAAACTCTCAAACATGTATCGGGTCTAATGAGCAATGCAAACCCACCTAGAAACTCACAATTGTAGGTAATAGGGCATAAAAACAACCATAAAACATAAAAAAACAATTTTTTTCGTCATGCCCTCAAACATGTATCGGGTCTAATGGTCGTTGTAAATCGCCATGAAACCCTTGAACTGCGGCAATAGCTCATGAAAACGGTCATAAAACACAAAAACGATGATTTTTGCTCATCCCCTTAAACATGCATCGGGTCTAACGGTCCATGCAAATCCTCATGGAGCACCAAAATAGTGTGCTATAACTCATTAAAATGGCAGTAAAACGCGAAAACAACGAGTTTTTGGTCATAACTCTCAAACATGTATCGGGTCTTAGGATCGTTCTAAATCCCCCTAGAGTGCCAAAAAAGTGTGCAATAACTCATGAAAACGGTCATAAAACGCGAAAACGACGAGTTTTTGCTCATAACTCTCAAACATGTATCAGGTCTTAGGATCGTTCTAAATCCCCCTAGAGTGCCAAGTCCAATAGCTCATGAAAACGGTTGTAAAACACGAAAACTACGAGTTTTTTGTCATAACTCTTAAACAAGTATGGGGTCTTAGGATCGTTGTAAATCCTCATGGAGCACCAAAACAGTGTCTAATAGCTCATGAGAACGCCGTAAAATTTGAAAAACGACGAGTTTTTGGTAATAACTCTCAAACATGTACCGGATTCTAGGATCGTTGTAAATCCCCATGAAGCGCCAAAACAGTGTGCAATAGGTCATGAAAACGGCAGTAAAATGTGAAAAAAGAAGAGTTTTTGGTGATAACCCTCAAACCTGTATCGGGTCTTAGGTTTGTTGTAAATCCCACTGGAACCCCAAAACTATGGGCAATAACTCATGAAAACAGCCACAATACGCGAAATCGACGAGTTTTTGGTTAAAACTCTCAAACATGTATCGGGTCTAACAAGCAATGTAAACCCACCTGGAAACGCACAACTATAGGTAATAGGGCATGAAAACAACCATAAAACATAAAAAAAGTTTTTCGTCATGCCCTCAAACATGTATCGGGTATAATGGTCGTTTTAAATCGCCTTAAAACCATTGAACTGTGGCAATAGCTCATCAAAACGGTCATAAAACACAAAAACGACGATTTTTTCTCATCCCCTTAAACATGCATCGGGTCTTACGGTCCACGCAAATCCTCGTGGAGCACCAAAATAGTGTGGAATAACTCATGAAAATGGCCGTAAAACGCGAAAACGACGAATTTTTGGTCATAACTCTCAAACATGTGTCGGGTCTTAGGATTGTTGTAAATCCCCCTAGAGTGCGAAAACAGTGTGCAATAACTCATGAAAACGGTCGTAAAACGCGAAAACGACGAGTTTTTGGTCATAACTCTCAAACATGTATCGGGTCTTCGGATCGTTGTAAATCCCCCTAGAGTGCCAAAACAGTGTCCAATAGCTCATGAAAACGGTTGTAAAACACGAATACTACGAGTTTTTGATCATAACTCTTAAACAAGTATCGGGTCTTAGGATCGTTGTAAATCCTCATGGAGCACCAAAATAGTGTCTAATAGCTCATGGCAACGGCCATAAAACATGAAAAACAGCGAGTTTTTGGTAATAACTCTCAAACATGTACCGGATTCTAGGACCGTTGTAAATCCCCATGAAGCGCCAAAATAGTGTGCAATAGGTCATGAAAACGGCCGTAAAACGTGAAAAACGAAGAGCTTTTGGTCATAACCGTCAAACCTGTATCGGGTCTTAGGGTTGTTGTAATTCCCCCTAGAACCCAAAAAGTATGGGCAATAACTCATGAAAACAGCCATAATACGCGAAATCGACGAGTTTTTGGTTAAAACTCTCAAACACGTATCGGGTCTTACGAGCAATGCAAACCCACCTGGAAACTCACAAATGTAGGTAATAGGTCAAGAAAACAACCATAAAACATAAAAAAACAAGTTTTTCGTCATGCCCTCAAACATGTATCGGGTCTAATGGTCGTTGTAAATCGCCATGAAACACTTGAACTGCGGCAATAGCTCATGAAAACGGTCATAAAACACAAAAACAATGAATTTTGCTCATCCCCTTAAACATGCATCGGGTCTAACGGTCCATGCAAATCCTCATGGAGCACCAAAACAGTGTGCAATAACTCATGAAAATGGCCGTAAAACGTGAAAACGATGAGTTTTTGGTCATAACTCTCAAACATGTATCGGGTCTTAGGATTGTTGTAAATCCCCCTAGAGTGCCAAAACAGTGTGCAATAACTCATGAAAATGGTCGTAAAACGCGAAAACGACGAGTTTTTCATCATAACTCTCAAACATGTATCAGGTCTTACGATCGTTCTAAATCCCCCTAGAGTGCCAAAACAGTGTCCAATAGCTCATGAAAACGGTTGTAAAACACGAAAACTACGAGTTTTTTGTCATAACTCTTAAACATGTAAGGGGTCTTAGGATCGTTGTAAATCCTCATGGAGCACCAAAACAGTGTCTAATAGCTCATGAGAACGGCCGTAAAACATGAAAAACGACGAGTTTTGGTTATAACTCTCAAACATGTACCGGATTCTAGGATCGTTGTAAATCCCCATGAAGCGCCATAATAGTGTGCAATAGGTCATGAAAACGGCCGTAAAACGTGAAAAACGAAGAGTTTTTGGTGATAACCCTCAAACCTATATCGGGTCTTAGGGTTGTTGTAAATCCCCCTGGAACCCCAAAACTATGGGCAATAACTCATAAAACAACCATAATACGCGAAATCGATGAGTTTTTGGTTAAAACTCTCAAACATGTATCGGGTCTAATGAGCAATGCAACCCACCTAGAAACTCACAATTGTAGGTAATAGGGCATAAAAACAACCATAAAACATAAAAAAACAATTTTTTTCGTCATGCCCTCAAACATGTATCGGGTCTAATGGTCGTTGTAAATCGCCATGAAACCCTTGAACTGCGGCAATAGCTCATGAAAACGGTCATAAACACAAAACGATGATTTTTGCTCATCCCCTTAAACATGCATCGGGTCTAACGGTCCATGCAAATCCTCATGGAGCACCAAAATAGTGTGCTATAACTCATTAAAATGGCAGTAAAACGCGAAAACAACGAGTTTTGGTCATAACTCTCAAACATGTATCGGGTCTTAGGATCGTTCTAAATCCCCCTAGAGTGCCAAAAAAGTGTGCAATACTCATGAAAACGGTCATAAAACGCGAAAACGACGAGTTTTTTGCTCATAACTCTCAACATGTATCAGGTCTTAGGATCGTTCTAAATCCCCCTAGAGTGCCAAGTCCAATAGCTCATGAAAACGGTTGTAAAACACGAAACTACGAGTTTTTTGTCATAACTCTTAAACAAGTATGGGGTCTTAGGATCGTTGTAAATCCTCATGGAGCACCAAAACAGTGTCTAATAGCTCATGAGAACGCCGTAAAATTTGAAAAACGACGAGTTTTTGGTAATAACTCTCAAACATGTACCGGATTCTAGGATCGTTGTAAATCCCCATGAAGCGCCAAAACAGTGTGCAATAGGTCATGAAAACGGCAGTAAAATGTGAAAAAAGAAGAGTTTTTGGTGATAACCCTCAAACCTGTATCGGGTCTTAGGTTTGTTGTAAATCCCACTGGAACCCCAAACTATGGGCAATAACTCATGAAAACAGCCACAATACGCGAAATCGACGAGTTTTTTGGTAAAACTCTCAAACATGTATCGGGTCTAACAAGCAATGTAAACCCACCTGGAAACGCACAACTATAGGTAATAGGGCATGAAACAACCATAAAACATAAAAAAAGTTTTCGTCATGCCCTCAAACATGTATCGGGTATAATGGTCGTTTTAAATCGCCTTAAACCATTGAACTTGTGGCCATAGCTCATCAAAACGGTCATAAAACACAAAAACGACGATTTTTTCTCATCCCCTTAAACATGCATCGGGTCTTACGGTCCACAGCAAATCCTCGTGGAGCACCAAAATAGTGTGGAATAACTCATGAAAATGGCCGTAAAACGCGAAAACGACGAATTTTTGGTCATAACTCTCAAACATGTGTCGGGTCTTAGATTGTTGTAAATCCCCCTAGAGTGCGAAAACAGTGTTGCAATAACTCATGAAAACGGTCGTAAAACGCGAAAACGACGAGTTTTTGGTCATAACTCTCAAACATGTATCGGGTCTTCGGATCGTTGTAAATCCCCCTAGAGTGCCAAACAGTGTCCAATAGCTCATGAAAAGGTTGTAAAACACGATACTACGAGTTTTTGATCATAACTCTTAAACAAGTATCGGGTCCTTAGGATCGTTGTAAATCCTCATGGAGCACCAAAATAGTGTCTAATAGCTCATGGCAACGGCCATAAAACATGAAAAACAGCGAGTTTTTGGTAATAACTCTCAAACATGTCCCGGATTCTAGGACCGTTGTAAATCCCCCATGAAGCGCCAACTAGTGTGCAATAGGTCATGAAAACGGCCGTAAAACGTGAAAACGAAGAGCTTTTTGGTCATAACCGTCAAACCTGTATCGGGTCTTAGGGTTGTTGTAATTCCCCCTAGAACCCAAAAACTATGGGCAATAACTCATGAAAACAGCCATAATACGCGAAATCGACGAGTTTTGGTTAAACATCTCAAACACGTATCGGGTCTTACGAGCAATGCAAACCCACCTGGAAACTCACCAAATGTAGGTAATAGGTCAAGAAAACAACCATAAAACATAAAAAAACAAGTTTTTCGTCATGGCCCTCAACATGTATCGGGTCTAATGGTCGTTGTAAATCGCCATGAACACTTGAACTGCGGCAATAGCTCATGAAAACGGTCATAAAACACAAAAACAATGAATTTTGCTCATCCCCTTAAACATGCATCGGGTCTAACGGTCCATGCAAATCCTCATGGAGCACCAAAAACAGTGTGCAATAAACTCATGAAAATGGCCGTAAAACGTGAAAACGATGAGTTTTTGGTCATAACTCTCAAACATGTATCGGGTCTTAGGATTGTTGTAAATCCCCCTAGAGTGCCAAAACAGTGTGCAATACTCATGAAAATGGTCGTAAAACGCGAAAACGACGAGTTTTTCATCATAACTCTCAAACATGTATCAGGTCTTACGATCGTTCTAAATCCCCCTAGAGTGCCAAAACAGTGTCCAATAGCTCATGAAACGGTTGTAAAACACGAAAACTACGAGTTTTTTGTCATAACTCTTAAACATGTAAGGGGTCTTAGGATCGTTGTAAATCCTCATGGAGCACCAAACAGTGTCTAATAGCTCATGAGAACGGCCGTAAAAACATAAAAACGACGAGTTTTTGGTTATAACTCTCAAACATGTACCGGATTCTAGGATCGTTGTAAATCCCCATGAAGCGCATAATAGTGTGAAATAGGTCATGAAAACGGCCGTAAAACGTGAAAAACGAAGAGTTTTTGGTGATAACCCTCAAACCTATATCGGGTCTTAGGGTTGTTGTAAATCCCCCTGGAACCCCAAAACTATGGGCAATAACTCATGAAAACAACCATAATACGCGAAATCGATGAGTTTTTTGGTTAAAACTCTCAAACATGTATCGGGTCTAACGAGCAATGCAAACCACCTGGAAACTCACAATTGTAGGTAATAGGTAAAAACAACCATAAAACATAAAAAAACAATTTTTTTCGTCATGCCCTCAAACATGTATCGGGTCTAATGGTCGTTGTAAATCGCCATGAAACCCTTGAACTGCGGCAATAGCTCATGAACGGTCATAAAACACAAAAACGATGATTTTTGCTCATCCCTTAAACATGCATCGGGTCTAACGGTCCATGCAATCCTCATGGAGCACCAAATAGTGTGCTATAACTCATTAAAATGGCAGTAAAACGCGAAAACAACGAGTTTTTTGGTCATAACTCTCAACATGTATCGGGTCTTAGGATCGTTCTAAATCCCCCTAGAGTGCCAAAACAGTGTGCAATAACTCATGAAAACGGTCATAAAACGCGAAAACGACGAGTTTTTTGGTCATAACTCTCAAACATGTATCAGGTCTTAGGATCGTTCTAAATCCCCCTAGAGTGCCAAGTCCAATAGCTCATGAAACGGTTGTAAACACGAAAACTACGAGTTTTTTGTCATAACTCTTAAACAAGTATGGGGTCTTAGGATCGTTGTAAATCCTCATGGAGCACAAAACAGTGTCTAATAGCTCATGAGAACGCCGTAAAATTTGAAAAACGACGAGTTTTTGGTAATAACTCTCAAACATGTACCGGATTCTAGGATCGTTGTAAATCCCCATGAAGCGCCAAAACAGTGTGCAATAGGTCATGAAAACGGCAGTAAATGTGAAAAAGAAGAGTTTTTGGTGATAACCCTCAAACCTGTATCGGGTCTTAGGTTTGTTGTAAATCCCCTGGAACCCCCCAAACTATGGGCAATAACTCATGAAAACAGCCACAATACGCGAAATCGACGAGTTTTTGGTTAAAACTCTCAAACATTATCGGGTCTAACAAGCAATGCAAACCCACCTGGAAACCACAACTATAGGTAATAGGGCATGAAAACAACCATAAAACATAAAAAAAAGTTTTTCGTCATGCCCTCAACATGTATCGGGTATAATGGTCGTTTTAAATCGCCTTAAAACCATTGAACTGTGGCAATAGCTCATCAAAACGGTCATAAACACAAAAACGACGATTTTTTCTCATCCCCTTAACATGCATCGGGTCTTACGGTCCACGCAAATCCTCGTGGAGCACCAAAAGTGTGTGCTAACTCATGAAAATGGCCGTAAAAACGCGAAAACGACGAGTTTTTTGGTCATAACTCTCAAACATGTGTCGGGTCTTAGGATTGTTGTAAATCCCCCTAGAGTGCGAAAACAGTGTGCAATAACTCATGAAAACGGTCGTAAAACGCGAAAACGACGAGTTTTTGTCATAACTCTCAAACATGTATCGGGTCTTCGGATCGTTGAAATCCCCTAGAGTGCCAAAACAGTGTCCAATAGCTCATGAAAACGGTTGTAAAACACGAATACTACGAGTTTTTGATCATAACTCTTAAACAGTATCGGGTCTTAGGATCGTTGTAAATCCTCATGGAGCACCAAAATAGTGTCTAATAGCTCATGGCAACGGCCGTAAACAAAAAACAGCGAGTTTTTGGTAATAACTCTCAAACATGTACCGGATTCTAGGACCGTTGTAATCCCCATGAAGCGCCAAAATAGTGTGCAATAGGTCATGAAAACGGCCGTAAAACGTGAAAACGAAGAGCTTTTGGTCATAACCGTCAAACCTGTATCGGGTCTTAGGGTTGTTGTAATTCCCCTAGAACCCAAAAGTATGGGCAATAACTCATGAAAACAGCCATAATACGCGAAATCGACGAGTTTTTGTTAAAACTCTCAAACACGTATCGGGTCTTACGAGCAATGCAAACCCACCTGGAAACTCACAAATGTAGGTAATAGGTCAAAAACAACCATAAAACATAAAAAAACAAGTTTTTCGTCATGCCCTCAAACATGTATCGGGTCTAATGGTCGTTGTAAATCGCCATGAAACACTTGAACTGCGGCAATAGCTCATGAAAACGGTCATAAAACACAAAACATGAATTTTGCTCATCCCCTTAAACATGCATCGGGTCTAACGGTCCATGCAAATCCTCATGGAGCACCAAACAGTGTGCATACTCATGAAAATGGCCGTAAAAAACGTGAAAACGATGAGTTTTTGGTCATAACTCTCAAACATGTATCGGGTCTTAGGATTGTTGTAAATCCCCCTAGAGTGCCAAAACAGTGTGCAATAACTCATGAAAATGGTCGTAAAACGCGAAAACGACGAGTTTTTTCATCATAACTCTCAAACATGTATCAGGTCTTACGATCGTTCTAAATCCCCCTAGAGTGCCAAAACAGTGTCAATAGCTCATGAAACGGTTGTAAAACACGAAAACTACGAGTTTTTTGTCATAACTCTTAAACATGTAAGGGGTCTTAGGATCGTTGTAAATCCTCATGGAGCACCAAAACAGTGTCTAATAGCTCATGAGAACGGCCGTAAAACATGAAAAACGACGAGTTTTTGGTTATAACTCTCAAACATGTACCGGATTCTAGGATCGTTGTAAATCCCCATGAAGCGCCAAATAGTGTGCAATAGGTCATGAAACGGCCGTAAACGTGAAAAACGAAGAGTTTTGGTGATAACCCTCAAACCTATATCGGGTCTTAGGGTTGTTGTAAATCCCCCCTGGAACCCCAAAAAGATGGGCAATAACTCATGAAAACAACCATAAACGCGAAATCGATGAGTTTTGGTTAAAACTCTCAAACATGTATCGGGTCTAATGAGCAATGCAACCCACCTAGAAACTCACAATTGTAGGTAATAGGGCATAAAAACAACCATAAAACATAAAAAACAATTTTTTTTTCGTCATGCCCTCAAACATGTATCGGGTCTAATGTCGTTGTAAATCGCCATAAAACCCTTGAACTGCGGCAATAGCTCATGAAAACGGTCATAGAACACAAAAACGATGATTTTTTGCTCATCCCCTTAAACATGCATCGGGTCTAACGGTCCATGCAAATCCTCATGGAGCACCAAAATAGTGTGC
>CAJUXJ010000062.1:0-114398 GCA_910589775.1 Avena eriantha
TTGAGAGAAGAACACACATGCAATGACACTGCTGGATCTATTGTGGGTCTTTGGGAAGAACACACATGCAATGACACTAGATCCATGTGTGGTCTGTGAGAAGAACACACATCCAATGACTCTAGCTGTGGTTCATGAAAAGAGTAGACAATGCAATGAATATTGGTGGATCCATGTGTGTTCATAGCGAAGAACACACATGCAATGACCACTGGGTGGATCCATGTGTGGTTTGTGAGAAGAACACACATGCAATGACTCCAGTGGATCCATGTGTGGTTCATGGGAAGAACACACATGCAATGACTCTAGGTGTGGCTCATGATATGGTCTGTGAGAAGAGCACACATGCAACGACATCGGTGGATCCATGTGTGGTCTTTGGGAAGAACACACATGCAATGACACTGGTGGATCCATGTGTGCTCTATGAGAAGAGCAGACATGCAATGACACCAGTGGATCCATGTGTGGTTTGTGAGAAGAACACACATGCAATTACACTGGTGGATCCATGTGTGGTCTCTGGGAAGAACACACATGCAATGACACTGGTGATATGTGGTATGTGAGAAGAACACACATCCAATGAATCTAGCTGTGGTTCATGAAAAGAGCAGACATGCAATGACACTGGTGGATCCATGTGTGGTTCGTGGGAAGAACACACATGCAATGATACTGGTGGATTCATGTATGGTCTGTGAGAAGAGCAGACATGCAAAACACCGGTGGATCCATGATATGGTTCATGGGAAGAACACACATGCAACGACACCGCTGGATCCATGATATGGTTCATGGGAAGAACACACATACAATGAGACTGGGGGATCCATGTGTGGTCTTTGGGAAGAACACACATGCAATCATACTGGTGGATCCATGTGTGGTCTGTGAGAAGAACACACATGCAATGACACTGGGTGTGGTTCATGATATGGTTTGAGAGAAGAACACACATGCAATGACACTGGTGGATCTATGTGTGGTCTTTGGGAAGAACACACATGCAATGACACTGGATCCATGTGTGGTCTGTGAGAAGAACACACATCCAATGACTCTAGCTGTGGTTCATGAAAAGAGCAAACATGCAATGACACTGGTGGATCAATGTGTGGTTCATGCGAAGAACACACATGCAATGACACTGGGTGGATCCATGTGTGGTTTGTGAGAAGAACACACATGCAATGACTCCGATGGATCCATGTGTGGTTCATGGGAAGAACACACATGCAATGACTCTGGGTGTGGCTGATGATATGGTCTGTGAGAAGAACACACATGCAATGACACTGGTGGATCCATGTGTGGTCTGTGAAAAGAACACACATGCAACGACACTGGGTGTGGTTCATGATATGGTTTGTGAGAAGAACACACATGCAATGACACTGGTGGATCCATTTGTGGTCTTTGGGAATAACACACGTGCAATGACACTGGCTTCATGTATGGTCTGTGAGAAGAACACACATCCAATGACTCTAGCTATGGTTCATGAAAAGAGTAGACATGCAATGACACTGGTGGATCCATGTGTGGTTCATGGGAAGAACACACATGCGATGACACTAGGTGGATCCATGTGTGGTTTGTGAGAAGAACACACATGCAATGACACTGGGTGTGGTTCATGATATGGTCTGTGAGAAGAACACACATGCAATGACACTGGTGGATCCATGTGTGGTCTGTGAGAAGAGCAGACATGCAACGACACCGGTGGATCCATGTGTGGTCTTTGGGAAGAACACACATGCAATGACACTGGTGGATCCATGTGTGCTCTGTGAGAAGAGCAGACATGCAATGACACCAGTGGATCCATGTGTGGTCTGTGAGAAGAACACACATGCAATGACACTGGTGGATCCATGTGTGTTCTCTGGGAAGAACACACATGCAATGACACTGGTAATATGTGGTATGTGAGAAGAACACACATCCAATGACTCTAGCTGTGGTTCATGAAAAGAGCAGACATGCAATGACACTGGTGGATCCATGATATGGTTCATGGGAAGAACACACATACAATGAGACTGGTGGATCCATGTGTGGTCTTTGGGAAGAACACACATGCAATGACACTGGTGGATCCATGTGTGGTCTGTGAGAAGAACACACATGCAATGACACTGGGTGTGGTTCATGATATGGTTTGAGAGAAGAACACACATGCAATGACACTGGTGGATCTATGTGTGGTCTTTGGGAAGAACACACATGCAATGACACTGGATCCATGTGTGGTCTGTGAGAAGAACACACATCCAATGACTCTAGCTTGTGTTCATGAAAAGTGTAGACATGCAATGATATTGGTGGATCCATGTGTGGTTCATGCGAAGAACACACATGCAATGACACTGGGTGGATCCATGTGTGGTTTGTGAGAAGAACACACATGCAATGACTCCGGTGGATCCATGTGTGGTTCATGGGAAGAACACACATGCAATGACTCTGGGTGTGGCTCATGATATGGTCTGTGAGAAGAGCAAACATGCAACGACACCGGTAGATCCATGTGTGGTCTTTGGGAAGAACACACATGCAATGACACTGGTGGATCCATGTGTGCTCTGTGAGAAGAGCAGACATGCAATGACACCAGTGGATCCATGTGTGGTCTGTGAGAAGAACACACATGCAATGACACTGGTGGATCCATGTGTGTTCTCTGGGAAGAACACACATGCAATGACACTGGTAATATGTGGTATGTGAGAAGAACACACATCCAATGACTCTAGCTGTGGTTCATGAAAAGAGCAGACATGCAATGACACTGGTGGATCCATGTGTGGTTCGTGGGAAGAACACACATGCAATGATACTGGTGGATTCATGTGTGGTCTGTGAGAAGAGCAGACATGCAACAACACCGGTGGATCCATGATATGGTTCATGGGAAGAACACACATGCAACGACACCGCTGGATCCATGATATGGTTCATGGGAAGAACACACATACAATGAGACTGGTAGATCCATGTGTGGTCTTTGGGAAGAACACACATGCAATGACACTGGTGGATCCATGTGTGGTCTGTGAGAAGAACACACATGCAATGACACTGGGTGTGGTTCATGATATGGTTTGAGAGAAGAACACACATGCAATGACACTGCTGGATCTATGTGTGGTCTTTGGGAAGAACACACATGCAATGACACTAGATCCATGTGTGGTCTGTGAGAAGAACACACATCCAATGACTCTAGCTGTGGTTCATGAAAAGAGAAAACATGCAATGATATTGGTGGATCCATGTGTGGTTCATGCGAAGAACACACATGCAATGACACTGGGTGGATCCATGTGTGGTTTGTGAGAAGAACACACATGCAATGACTCCAGTGGATCCATGTGTGGTTCATGGGAAGAACACACATGCAATGACTCTAGGTGTGGCTCATGATATGGTCTGTGAGAAGACCACACATGCAACGACATCGGTGGATCCATGTGTGGTCTTTGGGAAGAACACACATGCAATGACACTGGTGGATCCATGTGTGCTCTATGAGAAGAGCAGACATGCAATGACACCAGTGGATCCATGTGTGGTTTGTGAGAAGAACACACATGCAATGACACTGGTGGATCCATGTGTGGTCTCTGGGAAGAACACACATGCAATGACACTGGTGATATGTGGTATGTGAGAAGAACACACATCCAATGAATCTAGCTGTGGTTCATGAAAAGAGCAGACATGCAATGACACTGGTGGATCCATGTGTGGTTCGTGGGAAGAACACACATGCAATGATACTGGTGGATTCATGTATGGTCTGTGAGAAGAGCAGACATGCAACAACACCGGTGGATCCATGATATGGTTCATGGGAAGAACACACATGCAACGACACCGCTGGATCCATGATATGGTTCATGGGAAGAACACACATACAATGAGACTGGGGGATCCATGTGTGGTCTTTGGGAAGAACACACATGCAATCATACTGGTGGATCCATGTGTGGTCTGTGAGAAGAACACACATGCAATGACACTGGGTGTGGTTCATGATATGGTTTGAGAGAAGAACACACATGCAATGACACTGGTGGATCTATGTGTGGTCTTTGGGAAGAACACACATGCAATGACACTGGATCCATGTGTGGTCTGTGAGAAGAACACACATCCAATGACTCTAGCTGTGGTTCATGAAAAGAGCAAACATGCAATGACACTGGTGGATCAATGTGTGGTTCATGCGAAGAACACACATGCAATGACACTGGGTGGATCCATGTGTGGTTTGTGAGAAGAACACACATGCAATGACTCCGATGGATCCATGTGTGGTTCATGGGAAGAACACACATGCAATGACTCTGGGTGTGGCTGATGATATGGTCTGTGAGAAGAACACACATGCAATGACACTGGTGGATCCATGTGTGGTCTGTGAAAAGAACACACATGCAACGACACTGGGTGTGGTTCATGATATGGTTTGTGAGAAGAACACACATGCAATGACACTGGTGGATCCATTTGTGGTCTTTGGGAATAACACACGTGCAATGACACTGGCTTCATGTATGGTCTGTGAGAAGAACACACATCCAATGACTCTAGCTATGGTTCATGAAAAGAGTAGACATGCAATGACACTGGTGGATCCATGTGTGGTTCATGGGAAGAACACACATGCGATGACACTAGGTGGATCCATGTGTGGTTTGTGAGAAGAACACACATGCAATGACACTGGGTGTGGTTCATGATATGGTCTGTGAGAAGAACACACATGCAATGACACTGGTGGATCCATGTGTGGTCTGTGAGAAGAGCAGACATGCAACGACACCGGTGGATCCATGTGTGGTCTTTGGGAAGAACACACATGCAATGACACTGGTGGATCCATGTGTGCTCTGTGAGAAGAGCAGACATGCAATGACACCAGTGGATCCATGTGTGGTCTGTGAGAAGAACACACATGCAATGACACTGGTGGATCCATGTGTGTTCTCTGGGAAGAACACACATGCAATGACACTGGTAATATGTGGTATGTGAGAAGAACACACATCCAATGACTCTAGCTGTGGTTCATGAAAAGAGCAGACATGCAATGACACTGGTGGATCCATGATATGGTTCATGGGAAGAACACACATACAATGAGACTGGTGGATCCATGTGTGGTCTTTGGGAAGAACACACATGCAATGACACTGGTGGATCCATGTGTGGTCTGTGAGAAGAACACACATGCAATGACACTGGGTGTGGTTCATGATATGGTTTGAGAGAAGAACACACATGCAATGACACTGGTGGATCTATGTGTGGTCTTTGGGAAGAACACACATGCAATGACACTGGATCCATGTGTGGTCTGTGAGAAGAACACACATCCAATGACTCTAGCTTGTGTTCATGAAAAGAGTAGACATGCAATGATATTGGTGGATCCATGTGTGGTTCATGCGAAGAACACACATGCAATGACACTGGGTGGATCCATGTGTGGTTTGTGAGAAGAACACACATGCAATGACTCCGGTGGATCCATGTGTGGTTCATGGGAAGAACACACATGCAATGACTCTGGGTGTGGCTCATGATATGGTCTGTGAGAAGAGCACACATGCTACGACATAGGTGGATCCATGTGTGGTCTTTGGGAAGAACACACATGCAATGACACTGGTGGATCCATGTCTGCTCTATGAGAAGAGCAAACATGCAATGACACCAGTGGATCCATGTGTGGTTTGTGAGAAGAACACACATGCAATGACACTGGTGGATCCATGTGTGGTCTCTGGGAAGAACACACATGCAATGACACTAGTGATATGTGGTATGTGAGAAGAACACACATCCAATGAATCTAGCTGTGGTTCATGAAAAGAGCAGACATGCAATGACACTGGTGGATCCATGTGTGGTTCGTGGGAAGAACACACATGCAATGATACTGGTGGATTCATGTATGGTCAGTGAGAAGAGCAGACATGCAACAACACCGGTGGATCCATGATATGGTTCATGGGAAGAAAACACATGCAACGACACCGCTGGATCCATGATATGGTTCATGGGAAGAACACACATACAATGAGACTGGTGGATCCATGTGTGGTCTTTGGGAAGAACACACATGCAATGATACTGGTGGATCCATGTGTGGTCTGTGAGAAGAACACACATGCAATGACACTGGGTGTGGTTCATGATATGGTTTGAGAGAAGAACACACATGCAATGACACTGGTGGATCTATGTGTGGTCTTTGGGAAGAACACACATGCAATGACACTGGATCCATGTGTGGTCTGTGAGAAGAACACACATCCAATGACTCTAGCTGTGGTTCATGAAAAGAGAAAACATGCAATGACACTGGTGGATCCATGTGTGGTTCATGCGAAGAACACACATGCAATGACACTGGGTGGATCCATGTGTGGTTTGTGAGAAGAACACACATGCAATGACTCCGGTGGATCCATGTGTGGTTCATGGGAAGAACACACATGCAATGACTCTGGGTGTGGCTCATGATATGGTCTGTGAGAAGACCACACATGCAACGACATCGGTGGATCCATGTGTGGTCTTTGGGAAGAACACACATGCAATGACACTGGTGGATCCATGTGTGCTCTATGAGAAGAGCAGACATGCAATGACACCAGTGGATCCATGTGTGGTTTGAGAGAAGAACACACATGCAATGACACTGGTGGATCCATGTGTGGTCTCTGGGAAGAACACACATGCAATGACACTGGTGATATGTGGTATGTGAGAAGAACACACATCCAATGAATCTAGCTGTGGTTCATGAAAAGAGCAGACATGCAATGACACTGGTGGATCCATGTGTGGTTCGTGGGAAGAACACACATGCAATGATACTGGTGTATTCATGTATGGTTTGTGAGAAGAGCAGACATGCAACAACACCGGTGGATCCATGATATGGTTCATGGGAAGAAAACACATGCAACGACACCGCTGGATCCATGATATGGTTCATGGGAAGAACACACATACAATGAGACTGGTGGATCCATGTGTGGTCTTTGGGAAGAACACACATGCAATGATACTGGTGAATCCATGTGTGGTCTGTGAGAAGAACACACATGCAATGACACTGGGTGTGGTTCATGATATGGTTTGAGAGAAGAACACACATGCAATGACACTGGTGGATCTATGTGTGGTCTTTGGGAAGAACACACATGCAATGACACTGGATCCATGTGTGGTCTGTGAGAAGAACACACATCCAATGACTCTAGCTGTGGTTCATGAAAAGAGCAAACATGCAATGACACTGGTGGATCCATGTGTGGTTCATGCGAAGAACACACATGCAATGACACTGGGTGGATCCATGTGTGGTTTGTGAGAAGAACACACATGCAATGACTCCGGTGGATCCATGTGTGGTTCATGGGAAGAACACACATGCAATGACTCTGGGTGTGGCTCATGATATGGTCTGTGAGAAGAGCACACATGCAACGACATCGGTGGATCCATGTGTGGTCTTTGGGAAGAACACACATGCAATGACACTGGTGGATCCATGTGTGCTCTATGAGAAGAGCAGACATGCAATGACACCAGTGGATCCATGTGTGGTTTGTGAGAAGAACACACATGCAATGACACTGGTGGATCCATGTGTGGTCTCTGGGAAGAACACACATGCAATGACACTGGTGATATGTGGTATGTGAGAAGAACACACATCCAATGAATCTAGCTGTGGTTCATGAAAAGAGCAGACATGCAATGACACTGGTGGATCCATGTGTGGTTCGTGGGAAGAACACACATGCAATGATACTGGTGGATTCATGTATGGTCTGTGAGAAGAGCAGACATGCAACAACACCGGTGGATCCATGATATGGTTCATGGGAAGAACACACATGCAACGACACCGCTGGATCCATGATATGGTTCATGGGAAGAACACACATACAATGAGACTGGTGGATCCATGTGTGGTATTTGGGAAGAACACACATGCAATGATACTGGTGGATCCATGTGTGGTCTGTGAGAAGAACACACATGCAATGACACTGGGTGTGGTTCATGATATGGTTTGAGAGAAGAACACACATGCAATGACACTGGTGGATCTATGTGTGGTCTTTGGGAAGAACACACATGCAATGACACTGGATCCATGTGTGGTCTGTGAGAAGAACACACATCCAATGACTCTAGCTGTGGTTCATGAAAAGAGCAAACATGCAATGACACTGGTGGATCCATGTGTGGTTCATGCGAAGAACACACATGCAATGACACTGGGTGGATCCATGTGTGGTTTGTGAGAAGAACACACATGCAATGACTCCGGTGGATCCATGTGTGGTTCATGGGAAGAACACACATGCAATGACTCTGGGTGTGGCTCATGATATGGTCTGTGAGAAGAGCACACATGCAACGACATCGGTGGATCCATGTGTGGTCTTTGGGAAGAACACACATGCAATGACACTGGTGGATCCATGTGTGCTCTATGAGAAGAGCAGACATGCAATGACACCAGTGGATCCATGTGTGGTTTGTGAGAAGAACACACATGCAATGACACTGGTGGATCCATGTGTGGTCTCTGGGAAGAACACACATGCAATGACACTAGTGATATGTGGTATGTGAGAAGAACACACATCCAATGAATCTAGCTGTGGTTCATGAAAAGAGCAGACATGCAATGACACTGGTGGATCCATGTGTGGTTCGTGGGAAGAACACACATGCAATGATACTGGTGGATTCATGTATGGTCTGTGAGAAGAGCAGACATGCAACAACACCGGTGGATCCATGATATGGTTCATGGGAAGAACACACATGCAACGACACCGCTGGATCCATGATATGGTTCATGGGAAGAACACACATACAATGAGACTGGTGGATCCATGTGTGGTGTTTGGGAAGAACCCACATGCAATGATACTGGTGGATCCATGTGTGGTCTGTGAGAAGAACACACATGCAATGACACTGGGTGTGGTTCATGATATGGTTTGAGAGAAGAACACACATGCAATGACACTGGTGGATCTATGTGTGGTCTTTGGGAAGAACACACATGCAATGACACTGGATCCATGTGTGGTCTGTGAGAAGAACACACATCCAATGACTCTAGCTGTGGTTCATGAAAAGAGCAAACATGCAATGACACTGGTGGATCCATGTGTGGTTCATGCGAAGAACACACATGCAATGACACTGGGTGGATCCATGTGTGGTTTGTGAGAAGAACACACATGCAATGACTTCGGTGGATCCATGTGTTGTTCATGGGAAGAACACACATGCAATGACTCTGGGTGTGGCTCATGATATGGTCTGTGAGAAGAGCACACATGCAACGACATCGGTGGATCCATGTGTGGTCTTTTGGAAGAACAGAAATGCAACGACACTGGGTGTGGTTCATGATATGGTTTGTGAGAAGAACACACATGCAATGACACTGGTGGATCCATGTGTGGTCTTTCTGAAGAACACACATGCAATGACACTGGATCCATGTGTGGTCTGTGAGAAGAACACACATCCAATGACTCTAGCTGTGGTTCATGAAAAGAGCAGACATGCAATGACACTGGTGGATCCATGTGTGGTTCATGGAAAGAACACACATGCGATGACACTGGGTGGATCCATGTGTGGTCTGTGAGAAGAACACACATGCAATGACTCCGGTGGATCCATGTGTGGTTCATGGGAAGAACACACATGCAATGACTCTGGGTGTGGCTCATGATATGGTCTATGAGAAGAGCACACATGCAACGACACCGGTGGATCCATGTGTGGTCTTTGGGAAGAACACACATGCAATGACACTGGGTGTGGTTCATGATATGGTTTGTGAGAAGAACACACATGCAATGACACTCGTGGATCCATGTGTGGTCTTTGGGAAGAACACACATGGAATGACACTGGATCCATGTGTGGTCTGTGAGAAGAATACACATCCAATGACTCTAGCTATGGTTCATGAAAAGAGCAGACATGCAATGACACTGGTGGATCCATGTGTGGTTCATGGGAAGAACACACATCCGATGACACTAGGTGGATCCATGTGTGGTTTGTGAGAAGAACACACATGCAATGACTCCGGTGGATCCATGTGTGGTTCATGGGAAGAACACACATGCAATGACACTGGTGGATCCATGTGTGGTCCGTGAGAAGAGCAGACATGCAACGACACCGGTGGATCCATGTGTGGTTTGTGAGCAGAACACACATGCAATGACACCGGTGGATCCATGTGTGGTCTGTGGGAAGGGCACATATGCAACGACACTAGTGATATGTGGTTTGTGAGAAGAACACACATCCAATGACTTTAGTGGATCCTTACGTGGTTTATGAGAAGAACACACATCCAATGAACTCTTGTGGATCTATCTTGGCATAATTTGATGTATGCCACGATGTATTTCATTGTGCAAGACACCCACTTTCCATTTTTATATACTACTTAGTGTCGCCATTGGTTTTATGTGGTACTACTCAGTTTTGCCCCCCCCCGCTCTATTTTTCGTAGAAGCACAAATCTGTGCTCACCCTGTCTGCTACTCCCTGATTGGTTATCACAGTTGTCACGCGGATCATGCGCACCAGCCGTTGATTCTGTGCGATCCAAAGATGATCATTGCACACGTCGTGCCCTTCATAGTACAGCGCGAGACAGCATGGACGTCTCCCTCCACGAGACTTCTACAAGAAGGAACACAATGCCGTCCATGGAAAAAGTCGTTGAGCGGTCATGTCATGTTTAATCAAGTCTAAAAAGCCTACTACTGCTACTACTATGCCACAACCCATGCGTCATCGAGTGCATGGTCATCGATGGATAGCTGCAATTTATTGCCACTTGATTTTAATAAGACATATCCCATTTTTTATGCAGCGGCTCTCAATCTCACTTCCAACTGGGCCTGACCGTAAGAAGCTTGCACGCGCTAGCCGGAGACCGAAGAACTGAGCTCGACGGGACCTAACGTCTCCGCCTTCATCAACACATCCCTCTACCCGATCTAGCACAACCCCATAAATCTTGCCATACAGCCACCTACCTTCTCCTCTACATTTCCACTTTTAACTATCGCCAATTTTAGGGCCGTGTGAAACTTCGTACATAGAAATTGTGTATGCGCCCTTTGCATGCGGGTCAATACAGAACTGCCATGCATGGCCCGAGAAAAAAACCGTGACGTACCGTGTGGGTGTCGCGGTGCACGGTGGTGCAATGAAACGTGCCTTGCTTCCATCCACCTTAACTATAGAGCCCCTCTCTGCACACCCACTCCCACTCTCGCTCACTGTCCCCATGCAACCCTCTCCACTGTCCCACCAACATCCGCAAACTCCCGAGAATACCCCGTCCGTGCTGGCGATGACCGAGGAGGATAAGGTGGCCATCGTCGCCTCTGAGGCCGCCAGCGAGGAGGCCCCTGTCTCCTCGCCGGCCCCCCTCGACGCGTTGAAAGGAGCTGCCGTCCCTGTCCAGGCCCCAGTCGAGGCATCGATGGCAGCCGCCGTTCCTGTCCAGGCCCCTGTCCCCGCTACCGATGGAGCCACCGAAGCGTAGCCCCCCGCCGACGAGGAGGCCCCCGCCGGTCACAAGCGGATCAAGGTCTTATGGGGCATCTACGATCCAGATAAGTACATCACTCCGCTGAACCCCTACGACACCGACATCGATGACCCATGGTCGGAGGTAACTAGGGTTTGCTCCCCTCCCCTGGTTCTTCTACTGTTCCCATCGTTGGATGCTAGATGCTGGTTTATTAGGATTCGCTTGTTCACATTTCGATTGCTCGACCTTCTTACATCATCTACTCCCCCGTTTTCCTTTGCTTCCAATAGGTTTCCGGCAGTGATGTCTACAGTGATGATGAGTCCATACACACCAAGACTCGTCAAGTGCTGAGGAGGCTGTGGGCCGGCAAGTATGCCACCTTCTTCAGGGGCAGCCCCTGGCGCTACCCGTTCCGCAAGGGGATCGCCTACAATTGTGCGAGTGGCCCTGACCGCACCGACTTCCTCTCCTTAATGAAGCATGCAGAGGCCGCGGGCTCCGGCATCCACAAAGGCAGCGAGCGCGAGACCGTGAACATCAACGCCTACATCGCTGAACACCGGGCTCTCGACATGCACCTCCGAAATCTCCAGCGGTTGGCCATCAAAGAGGGTCGCATCGCTCCAATTAGGCCCAAGGTCCCCAAGATCAAGGGACTAGGAAACAAGAAGTGGAGGAAGCGTCGGATGCAGGAGGAGGAGGCGGAGGTGCGGGCGTGTGCAGAATGTGCCTGCCACTGCTGCTAAGCAGCTTCTTTCTAGCTATATCCTATTTTTGGCTGAATGCATCGAACCTCGTTAAGCAACCTACTTTCTATCGCTATATCCTATTTAGCTGCGCACAGCTATATCTACATTTGTTTTGTTTTCTGAATGAATGTATTCTGCCTGGTGTGATTTGCTGCTTTAGATTTGCTACCTGATCGGAGGCAAAAAGAGGTCCAAAAGGGAACAAATTATCGAAGAGAGAATCTTCTCTAGATTTGCTACCAATTTGGGAAAATATGAACATATATGTTTAGCGAGAGAGGAAAAGGGTACTCTTTCAAACTGCCAGTTAACGAGCTACCATCTTGACGTCTCCCTCTACAAGAAGGAACACGATGCCGTCTATGGAAAAAGTCATCGAGCGGTCATGTCACGTTTAATCAAGTCTGAAAAGCCTACTACTGCTACTACTACGCCACAACACATGCGCCATCGCGTGCACGGTCGTTGATGGACAGCTGCAATTTATTGCCACTTGATTTTAATAAGACACATCCCATTTTTTTATGCAGTGGCTTTCAATCTCACTTCCAACTGGGGCCCACTGTAAGAAGCTTGCACGCGCTAGCCGGAGGACGAACAGCTAAGCTCGACGAGACCTAACGTCTCCGGTTCATCGAGTCACTCGCAGTCATCAACACATCCCTCTAGCGAATCTAGCACAACCCCACAAATCTCGCCGTACAGCCACCTACCCCCCCTCTACATTTCTACTTTTAACAATCGCCAATTTTAGGGCTGTGTCAAACTTCGTACATAGAAATTATGTGTGCACCCTTTGCATGCGGCTCAATACAGAACTGCCATGCATGGCCCGGGAAAAAAACGTGACGTACCGTGCACGTGTCGCAGTGCACGGTGTAGTAGACTGCGCGGCGTGTTGCACGGTGGTGCAACGAAACGTGCCTTGCTTCTATCCACCTTAACTATTGAGCTCACTAACCCCACGCAACCCTCTCCACTGTCCCACTAGCATCCGCAAACTCCCGAGAATACCTCGTCCACGCCAGTGATGACCGAGGAGGATAAGGTGGCCATCGTCGCCTCCGTGGCCGCCGGCGAGGAGGCCCCCGTCTCTTGGCTATATCCTATTTCTAGCTGAATGCATCGAACCTCGTTAAGCAACCTACTTTCTATCGCTATATCCTATTTAGCTGCGCACAACTATATCTACATTTGTGAGAATCTTCTCTAGATTTGCTACCAATTTGGGCAAAATGAAACATATATCTTTAGCGAGAGAGGAAAAGGGCACTGTTTCAAACTGCCAGTTAAGAAGCTACCATCTTGACAAGCTACAAGACACATACATAAACATAACACAACGAGGGTTAAATTTATTTTACTAGTATCACTTGATGCACTAGACGTCTTGGCAAGCTAACTGAGTTCCACAAAACAGAAACATAACACTGACAAGTAAAATTTAATTCACTCCTCATCAGACCACTTGACGTGCTTGCCATCATTACAGGTACTCCACATCCGACGAACTGCTTTGTCCTAAATGGCATCTGACTTGGCTTTCTTATCTTTAGCGTCCTGCGGAACAATTAGCGGTGCATCACAGGCCTGAATGTTGCCGCTAGAAGATGCCGCCTCTCTGTTTGCCGCTTCAGCTGCAGCCTCTCTGTCAGCTGGTTCTTCAGCTGCAAGCTCTCTTTCAGCTGCTTCTGCAACCTCTCTGTCAGCTGCTTCAGATGCAGCCAATTTCTTTGAATATTCAACTTCAAACTTAGCTATTCGGCATTTTCTACAAAGGGCTCCCCTAAGCTCGTCTTCCCTCTTGCAAATAGGGCAAAACACGAGGTAACGTTGAAAAAAATGGATCTTCTTGTACAGCTGGTAGGTCACGTAAGCATCTATGGCTGCATACTTCAGGTTTATATCAGACAACGGCCACTCGTTTCACAAATCGTGCCTATCCTTAGAGAAATCTTCCTTCATTGTGACGTACAACTCATCGAGGATTTTAGTTGCGAGTGATGCCATTCCATCCTTCTTCCTGCCCCCTAGGATCTTGACAAGATGCTGAATATCGATCCAGTTGTGCACAGGAATCATAATTTCCTCTTGATACAATTTCGAAAAATCAGTTGTTGTGTCGACAGTGTAGAAAACAATTCCCTTTTTTTCAAGGAACTGGCGCAGCGCCGGACATTTCCTATCAGTCCTGAAAGTATGTAGTTTGTCATCACCAAAATTTGTAACTACAAATATTTTGTGAATGCAAGATCATCATCTCAATATAATTTTGAAATTTTAGTAAATGCAAGATCAAGACTCTCAACATTGTATTGTCATAATTTATTCGGTTTTGCTATTTCTCAGTCGACTGAACAAGTTGCACATTTCTTTTAACTACGGTTGCACTTTTCTTAGGTGATTGAGACTAAAGAAAATCTCAGTCGATTGAGACATAGGAAAACCCTAATTTATTTTGTCCTAAGTAAAATCCAGTAGTTGCAAGATGAGCAAGTGGATAAAGAACAAGAGGAGAAAACCCTAAAAGCGGTTAGCTACAGAGAGCAGATCTACAAACCGGGAGAGGTGGTAGACGAGGACATGTTTCCGCATGGCAAGTTGAACAACGGCGACTTCATTCACTTCATATGGGTGCTCCAGGGTGTACTTGAGGTCCAATCCCACAAACTTCTCCTCATCTATCCCAAGCCAACTCTCTTACATCCTCAGGACACGCTCCACTGTCTCCTCCTCGTTGGTGTAGACAATGTCTGTCTTCTTGTTATCATGTGTAGTGAAGCTTGTCTCTAGAGTGCGTAGATCTTCCATGGCGGCAAGGAGAAGACGGGAAGAAGATAGTAGATGACAGGAATAAGAAGAGTGGTTTCTGCGAGGCAGGGGAACGGTGGAACCGTCAATGCGCTTTTATGGTAGGGGTTAACGATTGGGACGGAAGTCCAAGGAGAGACGCGTGGCGGTGGCCGTTCCAGCTTCTGAGTAAACAAAAAATAATTATAACACCGATACATGGACCCTGTTTTGTCACGTCAATACACTGGGTAGGGGGCGTTGTCATATCCACTGTGCTAACGCTACAAGCCTACGTGACAGCCACCCCGCCTAAGCGACGGGAGCGACATAACGGCAAACTGACAGGGGGGCCCAACTTGACGCCCGTTAGCCTGATTTTTTGTATTGAAACGTAAAGTTGAATTCGTGCCGAAATGGCCCCTCTCAGTATTTGGCACACCAACTGTAGTCATCCTGGCTGATTTTATGGAACTTGGGTACCGCGTTGCCTGTACACCCCAACTTTCGGGCCACAAAGTGATAATCTCAAAGTAAACTGTGTAGGTTGATTTGAAAGTTTTACGAAAAGCTCTTAGAGGTACCCGTCGGAGGGGGAACGTGGGGGGGGGGGTCAATTAATATACTATTAGAAAACAAAAGAGAGTTCTGGCGACAGGTTCATCTTCTTGCTAAGATTGTGTGTCTTGACAGTTTAATGAAATTAGGTCAGACTTGAGCTACAACTAAGTGCGATAGATTGCCCTTGAATTTAATGAAATTAGGTCAAACTTGAACTACAAGTAATAAAATTGTAGGTTGCTTTGAAAGCTATATGAAAAAAGCTTTTGGAGGTGCCCATCGAGCGGTTAATTAGTATATATCAGGAACCACAGAGAGTTTTGACGAGTGGTTCGACTTCTAGCTAAGATTTGGCATCATGAAAATTTTGAAAACCTTTTGAAAACAATCACATGAAATAGGGTGGGAGGGGAAATGGAATTTCTATTCTCTATGGGCAACCCACAAGATTGAGGAGCACCTTAGGCTTAAAGATAACTTTATTTTTTCCACTATGTATAAGGTGAACCTTAGCGGATGCCACATAGTAGGCCATATTAAGGTGTGCTTTTTTTACACAATGCGGGAGTAGTATATTTCTTTGCTTAGACATATGGTCACCTCTGTCCACGCGCTGTACATGCTGAGAGAATAAAATGTTCGTAGGGGAAGAGGGCATCAGCAAAGAGAAGGCGGTTCCATGTGAGAGCAAAGTTATGATGCGTTTCTAACACGAGGTACTCCTGTGGCCTTATAGTGTACTGCACTATACTAGTAATAGTAAATTTCAGCACCTATGCATGAAAAACAAATTGTGTGTTTTCTCCCTCCTTCGCTGCCTCTCACCATCAATGCTCGATCTCTCCTACCCTTTCCCCTCGTGTACCGGCCCGACTGATCTCTCCCTCGTCCACAGCGTGGTCCTGTGCACGTGTGCCTTGGTACGGCGGCTCTATGTATCTGGCGTGTTCGGGAGCCGCCCTAGTGTGGAGTAGGGACGAGGAGTACATAGGAAGGAAACCACTTTGGTCCTTGGCGGCAAAAAATTCAAACTTTTCTGGTTTTCAAAATTTTCACTTGCTTTCCAAACATCGGGAGGGAAGGTTACTCAAAAGATTGGCCATTCGCAGTACTTCTTATATTATCTTTATCTTGTCTTATGTCTTACAATACCATACCATACCATTGTATAGTGTATGGATAACTTCGAACATTTACCGTTGGATCAAGACCGGTAAATCTAATCATTGCTAACCGTTGGATCTTCTTTTCCATTCTTAGCATCTACAAAGATTCTACTAATAGTCTTTAGCACGATGAACGCTAGTATGTGCAAACCTCAAAACACACACTTCATTGCTCAGTTTTAGGGTCTTTGTGCTAAATGCATGGACTTGGGTGCTATTTTTATTTGGGTTTTCTATTTCCGTGCCCTTGGGTCCTTAGTTGTACTCAGTTTTCCCTAGCTCCTTAGTTTTTCCTCAGTTTTCCCCAAGTCCTTATTTGAAACCCGCAGAAGGAGCTCAGACGGCAGGATTCCCGTTTAGTTGACCATTCTGTGCTGACGTGTGGGGCCGCGTCGCGTGTGGCTGGTAGAAAGGGACCGTGTGGGACAGGACGAGACCGCGTTTGGTTGCACGTGAGCAGGAGCTGGATTTTGTCTCTCTCGGCCCAAATTGGCATTTTCCCTTTTAAGAGTACCTTTTCCCCCTCCTTCTCTCTGTGTTTTTTCACCTAATTAGTATCAAATCTAGAGAAGCTTGCATTTCTGTCTTTCTTCAATTATTTGTGCCTTTTGGCCCTTGTTGTTTGCCCAATATGGCAGCAAATCTAGTACTCCATCTGGTCCATATGTATGTAGTTAAATCTAGAAGAAAATCTACAGGGTAATGTACAATAAATTCACATAGTCATATAGTGGAATAGGGATAGATAATAGGGATCCCTCCCTAGATAATAAGCTGCATACAACAACCAAACATAGTAACAGGTTCGAGGTTCTTCATAGCACCATCATACTAACAACATAACAACAAGGGATCCCCAGCTAACAACAAAATAGGAGGCAGCAGCAGCACACGTCCAGGACTCCGCCTACCCCATCTTCCTCTGCCTCCACTTGTTGCTCCCCTTGGGAGCCTTGGGCTTGAGCGGAGGCATGCGCCCGGCGGAGATCTCCACCCACTGGAAGCTACGGAGGTGCATGCCGAGCGCCTTGTGCTTCGCGCGGAAGGAGTAGGCGTTCACCGTCGTGCCGACCTTGGGAAAGGTGTTGCCGATGTTCTCGGCATGCATGAGGAGGCAGTTGAAGTCAGTGCCACTGAGTCTCCTAGTGCAGAAGGGGCACCTGTAGACACCCTTGGCGAAGTAGGAGATGTACTGGCCGACCTGCAGCCTCCGCAGCACCTGGCGAGTCTTGGTGTCATGGTGCTCGTCGTCGCTGCCGACGTCGCTGTCAGACACCTGGTCCATATCAAACGGAAACTATGAGTGAATGAGTTGCAACGATGACTAATGTACCTGATAACAAAGTTAGGAAAAACAGAGGCAGCCTCGGTTAGAGTGGACACGATTATATATCTACAGGGATGGTGTTAGCGAGCCAAAGCTCATGCACAACAGATTTGTACACAGCAATGGTTCGTCGAACTCCAAATCTTAAATGAAATCAAGAAGGGATCAAAACAAAATGGATCGGCGCAAATATTAACCCAATACTTATCCATCTACAGATCCATCTACACCAGCAAAAATAGGGTTCAAAAAGGAATGGGGAACAAAAAAGGAAGCAAGCCGTAGTTACCTCGTTCCATGGGTCCTCCATGGAGGTGTCGTAGGGGTTCGGGGGCGGGACGTACGGCACCTCCTCGTAGGGGTACCATCCCGGCGGGATCTGATCGCCACCGGCGGCAGCAGCCTCCGATGCATCGGCGGCGGTGGCGACGGCCGTTGAGGGGACGGCGTCGAAGAGGGAGGCGTCGCGCTTGGAGCCGACGGCATCGTGGACGATCGGATTGGCATTCTCCTTGTCCATCTCGCCGGCAGAGGAGAGGGAGAGGGTTTTTTGCGTTGGAGAAGATGATGGGACGTGAGAGAGGCGGCGTTGCGTGAGCGAGTGAGAGGGACAGAGATAGTGGGAGGAGGCGTCTATAAAGGCGAGGGGTGGTTAATGCGACCCGCGTCCTATGCGTTCACCGTTGCACGTCTGCACGTCTTGGACTTCTACAACACGATACGCGTCCACGATTGCACGTCTTCGACTTCTGCACCACGACCTGCGTCTACGCGTCAACAATTGCACATCTTCCATTTCTGCACCGCAACACGCGTCCTCGAGTCTGTTGGGAATATGCCCTAGAGGCAATCATGTATGATGATATTCCTGTGTATTCATAAGGTTATGGTCCATGTATGAACTACTGATATGTATCATCGAATATGTGATTTGATTGTGGAACTACATATTCATGTTGTTCATACTAATTGTCCTTGGTCATTGAGGTTGTGCCGGACACACAACTTAGACCAATGTGAAAGTCGGCAGATGACTAGGTTCCACTTGTCATGAGCATGGAGATGCTATTCCGACTTACACGGATTCGACTAGAGAGTTTAGCGAGTCAGACTGACCCATATTGAGATGCAACGAACAAGTCGTCATTTGCATGTCTCAATCAATGTAATCCTTAGACCTGAGGTTATTGCACAATCCGAGTTGAGGATCTCCGACTTAGGTTCTATCAAATGTTGTTCCGTCACTGGGCAGTTATAAAGGCGGAGTTCGGGTCGACAGAGAATCAAGCTACGTGATGTGAATAACCAAGACGGGATTTTGCCCCTCCATCCGAAGAGATATTCTCTGGGACCTCTCGGAAGATATGATTCGGAAAGCATGGCCATGCGCGTCTCGGATAAGTGTTAACCGAGGCAGCCGACTAAGAGTTAGTCGGATGAATCACTTATCTCGGATCGAGAAAGAGAGTCGGACTATTTAAGGGATGACGGTCATTTGCCTATAGTCCGACAAAGTATATCATGAGGCAAAAGGGACTCAGACGAAAGTCGCATTGGAAGGTATGTCGTCATGGCTTCTTGGTACTTGGGAGTTGGCACATTCTGCTAGGAGCCGCTACCAACTGATCGATCACGAGTGAGACTCGGAATCGTGTCTGGGTTACCATGAGCCTGTCGGGTCACACACTTAAGAGCCGGAGCAAGTTTGGGTTAGACCCAAACAGGAAACCTATTTGGGTTGGACCCAAATAGAGACATGGACTTAGTCAGCAAGTGAGACTTGAAGTGGCTAATATAGGCCTTTTTAGTGAATGTGCCACAAGTGAGTGGAGCCCAATTTCACTCCCTATATAAGATGGGGCGCAGGTGCTTAGAGCACTAGGTGAGGTCACTCCATGTGTTGGAAACCCTAGCCCCAGTCCGTCCTGTCGCCGCCGTACCGAACCTAACAGTCCATCGCCGGCGCTCCTCCTCGTACGTGTGGATACTGGCGGAGGTGCTGTACGTTCAGCACTTCGACGATCGTGAAGAAAGTACGGATCGTGGATCATGGAACCGGAACGGATCGCGAGGACTACACTGCATCAAGCGACGTGCTTCATCAATTCCGCATCTGTGCGTCTAGTGGTAATCCTTGTGGCCTTCTACTTGAGCTGGATCTTGGGATCACCACGTAGGGAAATTTTTTTGTTTACCTCTACGTGGCCCAACAGTGGTATCAGAGCGTTAGCTTCTGGTTTTAGGCTCGAGATCGCGCATATATGATATGCGGTTGGCGTTAGATTGGATCTAATTGCAGTTTTGGTGGTCAATCTATGAGATAGATCGGTTTTGTACAAAGTTTATTGGATCAACTGTACTCGGGGGAATGGATGATCTGGTTTCCGTGATCTAACTGCTAAGTTAGTGGAACAACATACCCCTACCGGTTGGTTTCCGCTATCGGGGTAGACTGTGACACGTAAACCCGGATGCGGTGATCGAAGATCAAAGGTTTTGATCGAATCGGAGTCGGGATCGGATTTGGGTAAAATTGTTTTATCCGATGATGAAATCCATGTTCGGGACCGCCGACTTCGCCCTGTCGTAGCGCCTTAGATGTCGTTGCGAGTTTCACAACGCCGGTAGATATCGTATCTATGCATAACTTGTTTTTGCAGGATGATGTTGTGAATGGTATGGCTTATGTGCATGTGATGTGTGTAATCCATACGTGATCTGTGAATCATGGTTTTTTGTCAGCCGGCTAGAGCCTAGGTGCTGTCAACTTATTGTATAACGGCCTGCGTGTCGGATTCTCTGTGTAATTTGCATTACTAGCTAGTTTAGCTGTTTGGAGAATCCGGATGGCATGCAGTCGGTGTACAAGTCGGCTACATGGTGTAAGACGACACGTGACAAGAGTTGACACGAGTCGGATTACAGGCTTCATGGAGATGGAGATCTCCATGAAAAGAGCCATACCATTTCACATTATAAGTGCTTTTATTTTGTGTTATTGTTATGTCTCTGTTTTACCTCTATTAGATAGTTGGTAGAATATAATCCCTCAAAGAAGGTCTAGTCGGTTTCCCCGCCAAGTGCTGCACCATCACAAGTCAGACATTTTTGGTAGTGGGCTCATAAAATTGAGGTGCTATCAATTCTTTTCGACTAGGTGGGTTCGAGTCGGACTCTTACAGCGGAAGCACTTGGTAATCTAGACAGGTCTATCACAACGGTTGTGGGACTTGGGGAAAAGTCGGATGGGAGCCGGGGCATATGATGCCACCCATACAACAGGAGTCGTATGAGATACAATTGACAAGGAGTTTTCTACCTAGATCACTTGAAGGCTAGCGGTGATGCTAAATCTCACTAGTCGACTTGCTTATTTAGGGTCCTGAATCACTAAGTAACCATCGGAGGGATGTTGGTTCTAGTGGGAGCATAAATATTAAAGTGTTTAATATGCTTGCTCTTTTATGGATACATGTCTTAAGTGTTTTGCATATTTTTTGTTGTAGATCAATGGCACCTAGCAGTCTTCCTCAGATTTCTAGTTTTGCTTTGAGAACCATGTTAGAGAAAGATAAGCTGAATGGAACTAATTTCACCAACTGGTATCGTAATCTGAGAATTGTTCTCAAACAAGAAAAAAGGGATCGTGTCCTAGACAACCCACTTCCAGCTGAGCCGGATGAGAATGCGACTGTCGCAGCCACCAATGCCTACCATCGGATTTGTGATGAATCCACGGAGATTAGCTGTCTTATGCTTGCTCACATGGAACCGGACTTGCAGCAGCAGTTCGAGAATGTTGAGGCCTACGATATGATCGAAAGCCTCAAAAGTATGTTCCAGGCTCAAGCAAAGACTGAGAGGTATCAAGTCTCTCAGGCTTTGTTGAGCTGCAAGCTTAAGGATGGCGATCCACTGAGTCTGCATGTGATCAAGATGGTTGGTTACTTCAGTCTCTGGAAAGACTTGGCTACCCCATAAGCGAAGAGTTCGCTACGGACATAATTCTGAACTCTCTTCCTAGTGCGTATGGCCAGTTCATATCGAACTACCATATGCATGGTATGGATAAGAAGCTCACTGAATTACATGGGATGCTCAAGCAGGCTGAGGCGGATCTCAAGAAAGGTGCCAGTCAAGTGTTGATGGTACAAAACAAGGCTAAGTTCAAGAAGATTACTTGGACTAAGAAGAAGAAAGCAAAGTCAGGAGGTAAGGCGGAGGACCCAGTCCAAAGCGCTTCCTCAGGGACTAAGCCATCTCCTACAGCCGGATCCACTTGCTTCTACTGCAAGTCGGATGGCCACTGGAAGAGGAATTGCAGCAAGTACCTGGCTGATAAAGCCAAGAGCGGAGGTGTGACTTCCAGCTCAGGTACGCTTGTTTGCAATGTTATAGACATTTATCTTGCTGATGCACCTGGTATTTCTTGGGTATATGATACTGGATCAGTCGTTCACATCTGCAACTCGTTGTAGGGACTGGTAAGAACTAGGAGCGTTGCAAGAGGCGAGGTTGACATTAGAGTCGGAAACAAAGCGAGAGTCGATGCGTTGGAAGTCGGCACAATGCAACTTCATTTACCTTCTGGATTCATAATGGAGCTAAATAATTGTTATTATGTTCCAGTGCTTAGTCGAAACATCATTTCTGCCTCATGTTTGATGAGACAGGGCTATGAGTCGAATATTAAGAATAATGGTTGTTCTTTATATTTGAATGATATGTTTCATGGCTTTGCACCCGTCCGGGATGGGTTATTTATTTTGAATCCTGAGGGTGAATCTGTCTATAACATAAATGTGAAAAGGTTAAAACCAAATGATCTGAATATGGCTTACTTTTGGCATTGTCGGCTTGGTCATATAAGTTGGAAACACATGAAGAAGCTCCATGATGATGGACTCCTAACTTCGTTCGACTTGGAGTCGTTCGAGACATGTGAATCCTGCCTTCTCGGCAAGATGACCAAGACACCTTTTGCAAAGAGTTGGGAAAGGGCGTCCGACTTATTGGGACTAGTACATAGTGATGTATGTGGCCCGATGAGCATGATAGCCAGAGGTGGTTATGAGTACTTCATTACCTTCACTAATGATTTGAGTAGATATGGATATATCTACTTGATGAAATAGAAGTCGGAAGCCTTTGAAAAGTTCAAGGAATTCCAGAATGAGGTACAAAATCAACTTGGCAAGAAAATAAAGTTTCTTCGGTCGGACCAAGGAGGTGAGTACATGAGCCATGAGTTTGATGACCATCTAAAGAGTTGTGGAATAGTTCCCCAACTCACTCCTCTAGGAACACCGGAGAGAAACGGTGTGTCGGAAAGGAGGAATCGGACCTTGTTCGACATGGTACGGTCAATGATGAGTCGGATAGATCTGCCTTTATCATTTTGGGGTTATTGTCTAGAAACTGCAGCGTTCACACTAAACAAAGTACCATGAAAGTCGGTAGAAAAGACACCACATGAGATGTGGACTGGCAAGAAGCCGAGTTTGTCTTTCCTTAAGATTTGGGGTTGTGAAGCTTTTGTCAAGCGACTTCAGTCGGACAAGCTTACAGCTAAGTCGGATAAGTGTATTTTCGTGGGATATCCGAGGGAAACCTTGGGTTACTACTTCTACAACCGAGAAGAGGGCAAAGTGTTTGTCGCTCGAAACGGTGTCTTCCTTGAGAAAGAGTTTCTCAGTCGGGGAGTCAGTGGGAGTACGGTGCATCTCGAAGAAATTCGAGAGATACCGGCTAGCAGCGAGTCGGAAAAAGCCTTAGAGGTTGAGCCAGACGTGGTACCTGAGCCAGAAATTGCACCGACACTGCGAAGATCGGCTAGATTGCGAAGTGTTCGTGATGTGATGCTGTTGGACAGTGATGAGCCGACAACTTATTCGGAAGCGATGGTGGGTTCGGATTCCGAGTCATGGCTTGGAGCCATGAGATCCGATTTAAAGTCCATGGATGAAAATCAAGTTTGGAACTTGGTTAATCTGCCAGACGGTGCAACACCCGTCGAGTGCAAATGGGTCTTTAAGAAGAAAACTGATATGGATGGAAATGTTTCTATCTATAAAGCACGGCTTGTCGCGAAGGGGTTCCGACAATTTCAAGGAGTTGACTACGATGAGACTTTCTCTCCTGTAGCGATGCTTAAATCAGTTCGGATCATGTTAGCTATAGCAGCCTATTTCGACTATGAGATATGGCAGATGGATGTCAAGACGACTTTCCTTAATGGAAATTTAACCAAGGACGTGTATATGATACAGCCCGAGGGTTTTGTCGATCTGGCTAATGCTGACAAGGTATGCAAGCTTCAGAAATCCATTTATGGGTTGAAGCAAGCATCTCGGAGTTGGAACATTCGCTTTCATGAGGTAGTCAAATCATTTGGCTTCATCAAGAGCGATCATGATTCTTGTTTATACAAGAAGTTTAGTGGGAGCAAAGTAAACTTTCTGATCTTGTATGTGGATGACATATTATTGATTAGAAATGATGTCCAGATGTTGCAAGAGACCAAGGAATCATTGGAAAAGAGTTTTTCGATGAAAGACTTGGGTGAGGCAACTTACATACTAGGAATCCGGATCTATAGAGATAGATCAAGGCGGCTTATTGGATTGAGTCAGAGTACATATTTGGACAAAGTGTTGAAGAGGTTCAACATGGAATTGTCTAAGAAGGGGTTCTTACCGATGTCCCATGGCGTAAAACTTAGCAAGACTCAGTGTCCTTCGACTACTGATGAGCGAAGTCGGATGAGTGCGATTCCGTATGCTTCTGCAATCGGATCCATCATGTACGCTATGATTTGTACTAGGCCGGATGTTTCCTATGCTCTAAGTGTGGTGAGCAGGTACCAGGCTGACCCTGGAGAAATCCACTGGGCAGCGGCTAAAAATATCCTAAAGTACTTGAGAAGGACTAAGGATATCTTCCTAGTTTATGGAGGTGAGGATGAACTCAGTGTAAGGGGTTACACGGATGCGAGTTACCTCACTGACTCGGATGATTCTCGTTCGCAATCCGGATATGTGTTTGTGATAAATGGAGGGGCTGTGAGCTAGAAAAGTTCCAAGCAAGAGACGGTGTCTGCGTCTACAACAGAGGCTGAGTATATTGCTGCCTCGGAGGCGGCAAAAGAAGCCGTTTGGATGAGGAATTTCCTCATGGATCCTGGTGTGGTTCAGGGCTCGTCCAATCCGTTAGACGTGTATTGTGACAACAATGGTGCTATTGCACAAGCCAAGGAACCTAGACAACACCAGAAGAACAAACATATACTCATGCGGTACCACCTTATTCGCCAGTTCGTGGATCAAGGTGATATCAAGTTATGCAAGGTACACACGGATGCAAACATTGCGGATCCGTTGACAAAGCCACTTCGACAGCCGAAGCATGAGGCGCACCTGAAAGCAATGGGCATTAGATGCCTAGACATCTGATGTCGGAAGATTTACTCTAGTGCAAGTGGGAGACTGTTGGCAATATGCCCTAGAGGCAATCATGTATGATGATATTCCTGTGTATTCATAAGGTTATGGTCCATGTATGAACTACTGATATGTATCATCAAATATGTGATTTGATTGTGGAACTACATATTCATATTGTTCATACTAATTGTCCTTGGTCATTGAGGTTGTGCCGGACACACAACTTAGACCAATGTCAAAGTCGGCAGATGACTAGGTTCCACTTGTCATGAGCATGGAGATGCTATTCCGACTAACACGGATTCGACTAAAGAGTTTAGTGAGTCAGACTGACCCATATTGAGATGCAACGAACAAGCCGTCATTTGCATGTCTCAATCAATGTAATCCTTAGACCTGAGGTTATTGCACAATCCGAGTTGAGGATCTCTGACTTAAGTTCTGTCAAACGCTGTTCCGTCACTGGGCAGTTATAAAGGTGGAGTTCGGGTCGACAGAGAATCAAGTTGCATGATGTGAATAACCAAGACGGGATTTTGCCCCTCCATCCGGAGAGATATTCTCTGGGCCCTCTCAGAAGATATGATTCGGAAAGCATGGCCATGCGCGTCTCGGATAAGTGTTAACCGAGGCAGCCGACTAAGAGTTAGTCGGATGAATCACTTATCTCGGATCGAGAAAGAGAGTCGGACTATTTAAGGGATGACGGTCATTCGCCTATAGTTCGACAAAGTATATCGTGAGGCAAAAGGGACTCAGACGAAAGTCGCATTGGAAGATATGTCGTCATGACTTCTTGGTACTTGGGAGTTGGCACGTTCTGCTAGGAGCCGCTACCAACTGATCGATCACGAGTGAGACTCGGAATCGTGTCCGGGTTACCATGAGCCTGTCGGGTCACACACTTAAGAGCCGGAGCAAGTTTGGGTTAGACCCAAACAGGAAACCTATTTGGGTTGGACCCAAATAGAGACATGGACTTACTCAGCAAGTGAGACTTGTAGTGGCTAATATAGGCCTTTTTTGTGAATGGGCCACCAGTGAGTGGAGCCCACTTTCACTCCCTATATCAGCTGGGGCGCAGGTTCTTAGAGCACAAGGTTAGGTCACTCCATGTGTTGGAAACCCTAGCCCTAGTCCGTCCTGTCCCCGCCGTACCGGACCTAGCAGTCCATCGCCGGCGCTCCTCCTCGTACGTGTGGATACCGGCGGAGGTGCTTTACGTTCAGCACTTCGACGATCGTGAAGAAAGTACGGATCGTGTATCGTGGAACCAGAACGGATCGCGAGGACTGCACTGCATCAAGCGACGTGCTTCATCAATTCCGCAACTGCGCGTCTAGTGGTAATCCTCGTGGCCTTCTACCTGAGCTGGACCTTGGGATCACCGCGTAGGGAAAAAGTTTTGTTTATCTCTACGTGGCCCAACATAGTCTAACCTTGGAAATTTAGATATACTCAGGTATACCCTCGAGTCTTATACTAGCATTTTTTGTGTGCTCAGTTTTCCCCTTGAGTGCTAATACTGGCTAGTGCAATATGCTCAGTTTTACCCTCAAGTGGCTGGTCAACAGAGAGTCAACAAATGGGATTAACTAGTTAAATGAGTCATTTAATGTGCAAAAAATTCCGAAAAAGAGTGGCACTTACTCATGGAGTCTTTACCACAAATTGCCACTTCTCAAATCATAGATAAGTCATAGATAAATCAAGATTTACCACAAATTGCCACTTCTCAAATCACCTAGTAGCTATGAAGGTGCATGGTTTTCCACAATAAGCCCTTCCCAAAACAGCTTTCCCCAAAACATACTTTGTCTAAATGAGGCCACAATTCTCACACTGATGTATATTTGTATTGCAAATAGTTTGAGGTAGGCCAAGATGGGTTTCATTGTACAAAATACGCATTTTCCATTTTTTAAATATCATATTTGAATCCCTTAGTCTGTTTACTACTCAGGTGCCCTTGGTTTCTTGATACTACTCAGTTTTGCCCTCTCCCTTCACAAATTCCCGTAGACGTGCAACATTGCCCTGATTGGTCTAGCCCATGTCACGCGGATCGTGCACGCCGACCGTTGATCGTATGATCTAACGGGCAGGATAACCACTCTCTCTCTCTCTGTCGGCGGTTAGCTTCCACCCTCTAAGTATGCTAAAGGGCGGTTTTCTGTATTATTTTTCACGCGCTAAAAATTATAAACTCTTTTAGGCATTACTTTTCACGCAGAAAATGATAAACCATCACCGATTTGTTGTAGCCATTACTTTTCACGTAAAAAATGATAAACCATCACCGATTTGTTGTAGCCATTAATTTTCACGCAAAAAATGATAAACCATCACCGATTTGTTGTAGCCATTACTTTTCACGCAGAAAATGATAAACCATCACCGATTTCTTGTAGCCATTAATTTTCACGCAAAAAATGATAAACCATCACCGATTTGTTGTAGCCATTACTTTTTACGCAAAAGATAATAAACCATCACCGATTTCTTGTAGCAATTACTATTCACGGAAAAAATGATAAACGAGACAATCTATCTATCTCTGTATTTGAAGTTTGGGAGGGTTCACCATCTACTTATGTTAACTTTCTAGGTTTTGACCTGAAAATCAAATGGGTATTATAAAGGGAAATAAAAGTTCAAAAAAATGTAAAAACGAAACAATCTACCTATCTTTGTATAGAAGATCGTCTGTATGATTTTTGAGGTCATTTAGAGAAGGTAGAAAAAAATCCCTTTTGAGAAGGTCGAAAAAACCTAACTTGTTACAAAAGCTGGTTTCAGTGAGACCTATCCAAGTTTGGCATACATGATGCCATACCTATAACAACAAGGAATATCTAAAAGGGAAAGTTTCACAAAATTTCAAATTTAGGGTGAAAATGATGCCATACATGATGCTGTTTTTCGAGGTTTTGACATGAAAATCAATTGGGTATTATAAAGGGAAATAAAAATTTCAAAAAATGTAAAAACGAAACAATCTATCTATCTATGTATAGAAGATCAGCTGTATGAAATTTGAGGTCATTTAGAGAAGGTAGAAAAAATCACCTTGTTAGAAAAGCTGGTTTCAGTGAGACGAAACGGAATGCGCTTAAGCAAAGTGATTTTTTCGAACATCTCCAAATGACCCCAAATTTGCCGTACATGACGCCATACGTGTAACAACAAGGAACCCTATCTAAAAAGTGTCAAAAAAGTTTGCCCAACCGTATAGCTCTATCAAAAAGAACCTCACCATGGCGCTAGTATAATTTTTAGTTACAAACTTTCGTTACCTAACCTTCAACATGAAACTTGTTTCAAATTCATTTTGGCGTACAAGAAACAAATCCCACCTTGATTCGAGCACCACAGCCTCCAAACGATGCCGATGCCAATATCGGCATGGTCAGAACGGCTATGCTCGCCGCCACTGCTAGGTCACCGTCGGGATGCACCCTCAATCCCGTCCCCTCATTCGATCACTGACACACCAGAGATACCGCCGAGGCCAATGCCGAACGTACATGCTGATGCCAATGCCGAACATGCATGCACGCCGCTGTGGGCACGGCCACGCCGCCCCGCTATGCTGGACGCCACAGACCACCGCGAGGTCTTTCCCTTCGCCACCACACTCTTCTAGCACCCATCTATACACGCCAGAAAGGAGAGACACTAGTTTTCTCTACATTGCTCGCGTTCGTGTCCGACATGGTTATTCAAAGTTTTGAGGTATTCGACGATGTCGTCGACCATTTCTTCTCTTCTTTGAATGGTTAAACGCGTCTAGTTCATATCTATCTAATCCGTCCGGTCTCGACTCATGCGGTTCTTTGTGGACGTCGATCTCATCTCGGCACCCCGCGGGCCACCTCCTCCGTGCCATCGCTGTGAGCTCCATTTAAAAATCTAATCCTACCTGTGTATTGCCCCTTGTATCAGCGTCATGGATACACTTGTCATTCGATATACTGAAGCCCCACCCGTTCGCGTTTTGGTCAGGGATACAGCGATGCTTACGGTCAAACAAAGATGGATGGTCTGACGTGTCTTTGCGGGCTCTGCGTGGCCCCACTAGTGAGAAGATAACGGTCAACCGTCGGGCAACCGGCCGTTACAGCACCTATGATGGTTTCAGACAAGGTACTGAGGAAAACCGAGGAAAAATTAAGGAGCTGGGGAAAACTGAGCACAACTAAGGACCCGAGGGCACGAAAATAGAAAGCCCTTTTTATTTTTATGAGGTCCTTGATGTAACTTGTACTTCCATCGACGGTGTTAACTCCCAAGCACCTCGCTCCTACGAGACCTACCAAAGTTAAAAGAAAATGCAACTGCCCCAATTATCAAACAAACTGGACCACAGTTTCTTATACGTAATACCCATGTTTTTAGTACTAGGATTTTTAAAGTTTCCTATCTATCTTCGCACACTTCAGTGACTTCTTGTCGATTAACAAAATTAGGTCAAACTTGAGCTACAAGTAAGCGCAATAGATTGCTTTTGAATTAAATGTATTTTCATAGGTAGATGGGTGCATCTTCTTGTATTAAAAATGTCGTTAGTGTGAGTTTCCAACTATCAGGAAATAAAATTCTCAGTTTTCCGAGTGATGACGAGATGGTTCTTTTCTGTAAAGAAAGCTTGAAGAATATGGATCTCAATGCCATAAGCCAAGCTTCTAGACATATTAATTAAGTGGACCAACGTGTTTTACTTACGATTCCCATATGTTTTTTGAGTTTTCAAACTCCCTAGCTAATTAACTCCGCCCACTTGAATGACTACATGTCGATTTATCGAAAGTAGGTTAAACTTGAACTATAACTAAATTGTAGGTTGCTCTGAAAGTTTTACGAAAAAGCTTTTGGAGGTACCATACTAATCGGGGGTGTCACACTCAATATATGAGAAACAACCGAGAGTTTTGACAACAGGTTTGACTTCTTGCTAAGATTTTTCATCGCATGACACTATTTAATGAAATTGGGTCAAACTTGAGCTACAAGTAAGCGTGATAGATTGCTGTTGAAATATACAAATTTTCAGAGAGGTAGATGGGTGCATTTTCTTGTAGTAAACAGTGCCAACGGTACAGTGTGATTTTCGAACTATATGAGGAAAGAAAGATTCAATTATTCTCAATTTTTCGAGTGATGATGAACAAGGTTGTTCCTTTCCGTAAAGAAATATCCGAAGAATAATATTGGATCTGAATGCCAGAAGCCAAGTTTACCGACATATATAGTGGACCAACATGTTGTACCAATGATTCCCATGTTTTATTTATGAGTTTTCAAACTTCCTAACCAACTCTGCCCTTTGACCGGATGACTTTATGTCGATTTATCGAAATTAGGTCAAATTTGAAACTACAAGTAAATTGTAGGTTAATTTGAAAGTTTTACGAAAAATCTTTTGGAGGTACCCATCGAGGGGTCAGAATTAATATATCATAAAACACCGATAGTTTTGACGATGTGTTCAACTTCTTGCTAAGATTTTGCATCTTGACAATTTAATGAAATTAGGTCAAACCTGAGTTCCAAGTAAGCGCGATTGATTGCTCTTGAATTAAATGTATTTTCAAAGGTAGATCGATGCACCTTGTTGTAGTAAACAATGCCGTCAGTGTGAGTTTCCAAGTATCAGGAAAGAGCATTCAATTCTACATTTTCCGAGTGAAGACGAGCGAGGCTAGTTGTTATTTTCTGTAAAGAGAAGTCCAAAGTATATTGGAAGTGGATGCCACAAGCCAAGTTGACAAACATATATAGTCGATCAACAACATGTTGTACTTGCGATTCCCATGTTTTATGAGCTTTCAAACTTCGTAGCTAACTCTGCCCATTTTAATAACTTTAAGTCGATTTATCGAAATTAGGTCAAATTTGAAACTACAAGTAAATTGTAGGTTTTGCTTTGTAATTTTTACGAAAAAGTTTTTAATTTGGAGGTACCCATCGAGGGGTCACAATTAATATATCTGAAAACAACAAGAGTTTTGACGATAGGTTCAACTTCTTGCTAAGATTTTGCATCTTGGCAATTTAACGAAATTAGGTCAAACTTGAGCTACAAGTAAGCATGATAGATAGCTCTTGAAATAAATGTCATTTCAGAGGTAGATGGGTGCATTTTCTAGTAGTAAGCAGTGTCGTGGGTGTGAGTGTCCAACTACCAGGAAAGAACATTCAATCTACGTTTTCCGAGTGAAGATGAACGGGGTTAGTTGTTCATTTCCGTAAAGAGAAGTCCAAAGAATATTGGATGTGGATGCCAAAAGCCAAGTTTACAGACATATATATATATATAGTGGATCGACAACATGTTGTACTTACGATTCCCATGTTTTATGGGTGTTGAAGCTTCCTGCTAACCCCGCACATTTGAATAACTTTATGTCGATATCTCGGAATTAGGTCAAATTTGAAACTACAAGTAAATCGTAGGTTTTGCATTGATAGATTTTAGAAAAAGCTTTTGGACGTACCCATTGATAGATTTTTGATGATCCATGCTTGGTTTTATCTACTTTCTTGTGTTTTGTCCACACTTTGGAGTACTTTTTATATGATTTCTTGGACTAACCAATTAACAAGGGCCACAGTGCTAGCTACCTGTTTTCTGCTGTTTTTGGTTCTAGGAAAGTCAGAAAATGAATATTCTCGGAATTGGAGGGGACAAAAGCCAAAGTCGCTATTTTTCCGGAAGACATCTGGAGCCAGAATACGAGATGGAGAAGGGCCAGAGGGCAGCCACATGACCTGGCCGCGTGGCCAGGCTTGGCCCGCACCAGGGGGTGGTGTGGCCAGCCCAGGCACCCCCTCAGCCTCTCCTTCCGCCTATAAGATGCCTCCGATACCAAAACCCTAAGTACCCGATCAAATATCCATGAAAGAGTCTGTAGCCGCCGTCGTCTCCATCCCTAGATCGGGAGGGATATGAAGCTCTTCCCGGCACCCTGCCGGAGAGGGGAATTCACCCTGGAGGCCTTCTTCATCACCATGCAAGCCTCCCGTGTGATGCGTGAGTAGTTCATCTCTGGACTACGGGTCCATGTAGTAGCTGGATGGCTGGTTCTCCTCCTTTGTGCTATCATGTTTAGATCTTGTGAGCTCCGTTCATGATCAAGATCATCTATTTGTAATTCTACATGTTGTGTTTGCAGGGATCTGATGGATATTGAGATGCTATTTCAGATTGATTATTGATTCTATCATGTCTTTGTTATTTGTGATCTTGCATGCTTTCCGTTGCTAGTCGCTATCTTGGCCAAGTAGATGCTAGCAACTCCAAGAGTTAGTATTTATGCTCGATAGTGGGTTCATGCCTTTGGTAATCTGGGGAAGTGACAGAAATCTCTAAGGTACTAGATGTGCTGTTGCTACTAGGGAGAAAACAACAATCCTTTGTTCATAGAACAATCGTATTGTTTTCTTTACACGCAATTCGTAATGCAATAATCTATTGCTTGCAACTTAATACTAGAGGGGGTTCGGATGATAACCTGAAGGTGGATTATTAGTCATAGATGTAGTTGGATGATGGTCTATGTATAATGTGATGGGTTCGTAGCATGGAAAACAAAAAATTTCTATCGCAAGAACGAACAAAACCCAGATCTAATCTAGATAAAAGCCAAGATCTAATCTATTAGACATGTGCAACGAGATCGATCTGTACTAACCCTCGTAGATCCAAAGCGTTAACGAGATTGGATCTCGTGGTTGATGTAGTCGATCACTTGCCGATCTCAAGATCGTGTGGACGATCCTTCCGGTGCCGCGTTCCGGCAGCGCTTCCGCAGACGGTCACACGTGCGGAGTCGAAGCAGACCTTCCTCTCCTCGTTCCAGCGAGCAGCGGAGGTATTAGATCCACTCCACGGAATCCCAGCAGCACGACGGCATGGTGGTGGTGGTGGTGGTGGAGTAGAGAATTCTGCAGGGCTTCGCCTAAGCTTGAGCAGAAGGAAGGAGGAGGAGAGAGGCGGCTGAGGGGCAAGAGTGAAGGGGCAAGGGGGGTGGCGCCTCCACCCCTCTATATATAGAGGGAGGGTTGCGGCCTAGGGTTCCCACCCCTAGGCCCACCCCTTAGGGCCGGCGCACCAAGGAGGTGGGGGGAGGAGTCCTCCCCCCCAAGTCTCCTCTTTGAATTTGCCTTATCTTATCTTATCTTATCTTGGTTTTCAAATAAACTCCAAAATATCTTCTAGAACCTTCCGGAACATTCCGAAACCTTCTAGAATCCTCATACAAACACTTCAGAACATTTCCTAACTTCAGAAAATGATTCCCATTATATGAATCTTATTCCCTGGACAATTCCGGATCTCCTCGTGATGTCCCGAATTCAATCCGAGACTCCGAACAACATTCGGTCTGCAACGCATATTCAATATCTACTTAAAACAACTTCAAACCTTAAGTGTGTCACCCTACGGTTCGTGAATATGCAGACATGATGAAGACACCTCTCCGATCAATAACCATCAGCGGGATCTGGAGATCCATAACGGCTCCCACATACTCAACGATGACTTCGTGATTGATTGAACCATTAACATACGAAACCAATTCCTTTTGTCTTGCATACTCTACTTATCCGAGGTTTGATCATCGGTATCTCCATACCTAGTTCTACCTCGTTACTGATAAGTACTCTTTACTCGTTCCGTGATATGTCATCCCTTGTGACCTAGTCACATGCTTGCAAGCTAACTAGATGACATTCCACCGAGAGGGCCTAGAGCATATTTATCCTTCGTATGGATGGACAATCCCAATCTTGGTCCATGCGCTTCAACACATACTTTAAGAATACCCAACGACACCTTTATGACCACCTAGTTACGAAGCGGTGTTTGATGTCATCAAAGTACCCATCCGGTGATGGTGATTAACACAACCTCATGGTCGAAGGATTAGGTCACTATGCATTTAAAAGCTTATAGCAATACGAACTTAATGACTTGATCTTATGCTACGCTTACTATGGGTGTATGTCCATCACATCATTCTCCTAATGATATAACTTTGTTATTAATGACATCCAATGTCCATGACCAGGAAATTATGATCATCTATTAATCAACAAGCTAGTTTCAATAAGAGGCTTACTAGGGACTCTTATATGTTTACAAAACACACAAGTATTAGTGTTTCCTAATAATACAACTATAGCATGGGATGTAAACATTCATCATAAACACAAAGATATAATAATAACCACTTTTATTATTGCCTCTTGGGCATATCTCCAACAGTCTCCCACTTGCACTATAGTCAATAATCTAGATTACATGATAATATACCTAACACCCATGGCGTTCTGGTGTTGGTCATGTTTTGCCCTAGGGAGAGGTTTAGTCAACGGATCTGCCACATTCAGATGAGCGTGTACTTTGCAAATCTTTATGTCACCATCTTGGACATACGCGCGAATAGCGTGGAAACGTAGCTTGATGTGCTTCAGCTTGCTATGTGACCTTGGCTCCTGTGCATTAGCAATGGCACCTGTGTTGTCACAGTAGATGGCCATCGGGTCCAACGCACTGGGAACTATGCCAAGTTCAGTAATGAACTCCTTCATCCATATGGCTCAGCCTCCGAAGCAGCTATGTATTCTGATTCAGTTGAAGATATCGCCACAACGCTTTGCTTCGCACTCCTCCAGCTCACTGCAGCACCATTCAAAATAAATACGTATCCTGACTGTGACTTTGAGTCATCCGGATCGGTGTTCCAACTAGCATCGGTGTAACCGTTTACAACAAGCTGTTCATCACCTCCATAAGAAAGAACCATATCCTTAGTCCTATTTAGGTACTTTAGGATATTCTTGACCGCTGTCCAGTGCTCCATTCCAGGATCACTTTGATATCTGCTAGTCAAACTAACAGCATGTGCTATATCCGGTCTTGTACACAGCATGGCATACATGATAGAACCTATGGCCGAGGCATAGGGAATATTATTCATCTTCTCTCTATCTTCTGCCGTAGCTGGACTTTGAGTCTTACTCAAGGTCTTACATGACAACATAGGCACGAACCCTTTCTTGCTCTCTTCCATTCTAAACTTCTTTAGAACTTTGTCTAGGTATGTACTTTGTGAAAGCACTATTAGACGTCTTGATCTATCTCTATAAATCTTGATGCCTAGAATATATGCCGCTTCGCCAAGATCCTTCATTGAAAAACTATTATTCAGATAGGTTTTGACACTATTAAGAAGTTCTATATCATTCCCAATCAACAATATGTCATCTACATATAGTACTAGGAATGCTACAGAGCTCCCACTCACTTTCTTGTAAATACAAGCTTCTCCATAAGTTTGTATAAATCCAAAGTTTTTGATTACTTTATCAAAACGTTGATTCCAACTCCGGGATGCTTGCTTAAGTCCATAAATGGAGCGCTGAAGTTTGCATACCTTGTCAGCATCTTTAGGATCGACAAAACCCTTTGGTTGTACCATATACAACTCTTCCTCAATGTCACCATTAAGGAACCCCGTTTTGACATCCATCTGCCAAATCTCATAATCGAAATGTGCAGCAATTGCTAAGAAAATCCTCACAGACTTTAGCTTCGCTACTGGTGAGAAAGTCTCATCATAGTCAACTCCTTGAATTTGTCGGAACCCTTTCGCGACAAGTCGAGCTTTATAGACGGTAACATTACCATCAGCATCTGTTTTTCTCTTGAAAATCCATTTGTTCTCGATAGCCTTACGGCCATCCGGTAAGTCCACCAAAGTCCACACTTGGTTTTCGTGCATGGATCCCATTTCGGATTTCATGGCTTCTAGCCATTTGTTGGAATCTGGGCTCACCATAGCTTCTTCATACGTCGCAGGGTCATCAGCGTTGTCCACCAACATGACGTTCAAGGCAGAGTCATACCAATCAGGAATGGTACGAACCCTCGTTGACCTGCGAGGTTCAGCAGCAACTTCGTTTGAAGTTTCATGATCATTATCATTAGCTTCCTCTCCAATTGGTGTAGGCGGCACAAAAACATCATCCGGTGCTGCGCTACTCTGAAATCCGAGAGAAGGTTCGATAACCTCATCGAGTTCTACTTTCCTTCCAGTCACTTCCTTCGAGAGAAACTCCTTCTCAAGAAAGGATCCATTCTTGGCAACGAAAACTTTGCCTTCGGATCTATGATAGAAGGTATACCCAATTGTTTCTTTAGGGTATCCTATGAAGACGCATTTCTCTGCTTTGGGTTCTAGCTTATCAGGTTGTAACTTCTTTACATATGCTTCGCAACCCCAAAGTTTAAGGAACGACAACTTAGGTTTCTTTCCAAACCACAATTCGTACGATGTCGTTTCAACGGATTTAGATGGTGCCCTATTTAAAGTGAATGCGGCTGTCTCTAATGCATAGCCCCAAAACGACAACGGTAAATCTGTAAGAGACATCATAGACCGAACCATATCTAAGAGAGTTCGATTACGACGTTTGGACACACCATTACGCTATGGTGTTCCCGGCGGTGTCAACTGCGAAAGTATTCCACATTTCTTTAAATGCATGCCAAACTCATAACTCAGATATTCACCTCCGCGGTCAGAACGCAGAAACTTAATCTTCTTGTTACGATGATTTTCCACTTCACTTTGAAATTCCTTAAACTTCTCGAAAGTTTCAGACTTATGTTTCATAAAGTAGACATACCCATATCTACTTAAGTCATCCGTGAAAGTGAGAACATAACGATATCCACCACGCGATTCTACACTCATTGGACCGCACCCATCTGTATGTATTATTTCCAATAAGTCTGTAGCTCGCTCCATTATTCCAGAGAATGGAGTCTTAGTCATTTTTCCCATTAGACATGCTTCGCATCTTTCAAGTGATTCAAAATCAAGTGATTCAAGAAGTCCATCAGAATGGAGTTTCTTCATGTGCTTCACTCCAATGTGACCAAGACGACAGTGCCACATGTATGTAGAATTATCATTTAATTTTATTCGTTTAGCATCTATGTTGTGAACATGTGTATCACTACTATCGAGATTCAGTAAGAATAAACCATTCATCTCAGGTGCATTACCATAAAAGATATTACTCATATAAATCGAACAACCTTTATTCTCAGACTTAAAAGAGTAACCATCTCGCAATAAACAAGATCCAGATAAATGTTCATGCTTAACACAGGCACCAAATAACAATTATTCAAATTTAAAACTAACCCCGAAGGTAGATGTAGAGGGAGCGTGCCGACGGCGATCACATCAACCTTGGAGCCATTTCCAACGCGCATCATCACCTCGTCTCTCGCCAGTCTTCGCTTATTCCGCAACTCCTGTTTCGAGTTACAAATATGAGCAACCGAACCAGTATCAAATACCCAGGCACTACTACGATTACTAGTAAGATACACATCAATAACATGTATATCGAATATACCTTTCTTCTTGATGTTGCCGTTCTTCAGATCCGCCAGGTACTTGGGGCAGTTACGCTTCCAGTGACCAGCACCCTTGCAGTAGAAGCATTCAGTTTCAGGCTTAGGACCAGCCTTGGGCTTCTTAGCAGGTGCGACAGCTTTCTTGCCGTCCTTCTTGAAGTTGCCCTTGTTCTTAGGCTTGCCCTATCTCTTGAAATTGGTGGTCTTATAGACCATCAACACTTGGTGCTCCTTCTTGATCTCCACTTCAGCAGTTTTCAGCATGGACGATAGTTCAGGCAACGTCTTGTTCATGCAGTGCATATTGTAGTTCATCACAAAGTTCTTATAACTCGGTGGCAGTGATTGGAGGAGATGGTGAATCCCTAACTCATTAGGAATCGATATCCCCAACTCTTGGAGCTTGTTTGCGTACCTAGACATGGTGAGCACGTGCTCGCTAACGGAGCTTCCCTCTTCCATCTTACAGTTAAAGAACTTTTCGGAGGCCTCATAGCTCTCCATGGCCGCGAGAGTCTCAAAAATTAGCCTGAGCTCCTTAATGATCTCGAACGGGTCGTGGTGCTCAAAACGCTTTTGGAGCTCCGCTTCTAAACCGTACAGGATGGCACACTGAACTGTGGAGTAATGATTTTTCTGAGTGGCGTAAACATTCTTTACGTCATCGGTGGCATCTTCTGCAGGTGGGGCACCTAGCGGTGCTTCGAGCACATAGGTCAACTGACCAGCCCTGAGGACGATCTTCAGTCCACGGAACCAGTCCGTGAAATTGCTTCCATTGTTCTTAAGCTTTTCTTTCTCTAGGAACGTATTGAAATTGATGGAGGGGGTCACCATAATCTACAACAAATTTGCAAGTAGTTTAGACTAAGTTTATGATGAATTGAGTTCAAATTTAATTCTTAAATAAAGTAGGTGAACTCCCACTCAAAACAACATCCCTCACATTGTCTTAGTGATTACATGAACCAAGTCCACTACACCAAGTCCGATCTTCACGAGAGAAGATGTAGTTTCATCGGCGAACAATCTTCATGTTCATCATATCATTTATATGACTCATGCTCTACCTTTCGGTATTCCGTGTTCCGAGACCATGTCTGTACATGCTAGGCTCGTCAAGATTAACCTTAGTTTCCGCATGTGCAAATCTGGCTTGCACCCGTTGTATGCACACGTAGAATCTATCACATCCGATCATCACGAGATGCTTCGAAACGACAAGTCTTAGCAACGATGCCAACTAAGGACGAACACTTTATTACTTGATATTTAGTGAGAGGGATCATCTTATAATGCTACCGTCGCGATCTAAGCAATACAAGATGCATAAAGCATTAACATCACAGGCAATTCATAATTAGTGTGATATGATATGGCCCTTCCTTCTTGTGCCTTTGATCTCCATCTCCAAAGCACGGACATGATCTCCATCATCACCAGCATTGCGTCAAGGTCAGTGGCGCTGCTTCATGGTTTTCCATCATCACTAGCAACTATTACAACTACTTGGAATAAAGCTATTACAAGATGAATAGACACGCATGTCTTAACAGAATTAAAAACAACCATTAGGCTCCTGCCGGTTTCCATATTACAACAAGGATCATTGCATACATCAAATATAATCACAATCACATGATGGCCATATCACATCACAAAACCCCTGAAAAAACAAGTTAGAGGCCTCTAATTTTCTTTGCAAGTTTTACGTGGTTTGGGGCTTTCGAACAAGAACGGATCTTACCTACGAAACTGAACCACAACGTTGATACAAGTGCTATCAAGTGCAAAGTGTAAATTAGATCTATACTATGGCGGGAGAGACAGACAACCGCAAAGCCACTTGTGCAAAGCAAGTTACACGTCAAGCGTGAAGCAAGTCTCATGTGCGATGACATGTAAGGTTAGCCCGAGCCGCTTCATCCCACCATGCCGCAAGATGCAAAGTACACAAAGCAAAAGACGGCACAAGCACCAATGCCCACAACACCATTGTGTTCTACTCGTGCAACAGATCTACGCATAGATACGGCTCTGATACCACTGATGGGTTCGTAGCATGGAAAACAAAAAATTTCTATCGCAAGAACGAAGAAACCCAGATCTAATCTAGATAAATGCCAAGATCTAATCTATTAGACATGTGCAACGAGATAGATCTGTACTAACCCTCGTAGATCCAAAGCGTTAACGAGATTGGATCTCGTGGTTGATGTAGTCGATCACTTGCCGATCCTTCCGGCGCCGCGTTCCGGCAGCGCTTCCATAGACGGTCACACGTGCGGAGTCGAAGCAGACCTTCCTCTCCTCGTTCCAGCGAGCAACGGAGGTAGTAGATCCACTCCACGGAATCCTAGCAGCACGACGGTGTGGTGGTGGCGGTGGTGGAGTAGAGAATTCTGCAGGGCTTCGCCTAAGCCTGAGCAGAAGGAAGGAGGAGGAGAGAGGCGGCTGAGGGGCAAGAGTGAAGGGGCAAGGGGGGTGGCGCCTCCACCCCTCTATATATAGAGGGAGGGGTGCGGCCTAGGGTTCCCACCCCTAGGCCCACCCCTTAGGGCCGGCGCACCAAGGAGGTGGGGGGAGGAGTCCTCCCCCCCAAGTCTCCTCTTTAAATTTGCCTTATCTTATCTTATCTTGGTTTTCAAATAAACTCCAAAATATCTTCTAGAACCTTCGGAACATTCCGAAACCTTCTAGAATCCTCATACAAACACTCCAGCACATTTCCTAACTTCAGAAAATGATTCCCATTATATGAATCTTATTCCCTGGACAATTCTGGATCTCCTCGTGATGTCCCGGATTCAATCCGAGACTCCGAACAACATTCGGTCTCCAACGCATATTCAATATCTACTTAAAACAACTTTGAACCTTAAGTGTGTCACCCTACGGTTCGTGAATATGCAGACATGATGAAGACACCTCTCCGATCAATAACCATCAGCGGGATTTGGAGATCCATAACGGCTCCCACATACTCAACGATGACTTCGTGATCGATTGAACCATTAACATACGAAACCAATTCCTTTTGTCTCGCATACTCTACTTATCCGAGGTTTGATCATCGGTATCTCCATACCTAGTTCTACCTCGTTACTGATAAGTACTCTTTACTCGTTCCGTGATATGTCATCCCTTGTGACCTAGTCACATGCTTGCAAGCTAACTAGATGACATTCCACCGAGAGGGCCCAGAGCATATTTATCCGTCGTATGGATGGACAATCCCAATCTTGGTCCATGCGCTTCAACACATACTTTAAGAATACCCAACGACACCTTTATGACCACCCAGTTACGAAGCGGTGTTTGATGTCATCAAAGTACCCATCCGGTGATGGTGATTAACACAACCTCATGGTCGAAGGATTAGGTCACTATGCATTTAAAAGCTTATAGCAATACGAACTTAATGACTTGATCTTATGCTACTCTTACCATGGGTGTATGTCCATCGCATCATTCTCCTAATGATATAACCTTGTTATTAATGACATCCAATGTCCATGACCAGGAAACCATGATCATCTATTAATCAACAAGCTAGTTTCAATAAGAGGCTTACTAGGGACTCTTATATGTTTACAAAACACACAAGTATTAGTGTTTCCTAATAATAAAATTGTAGCATGGGATGTAAACATTCATCATAAACACAAAGATATAATAATAACCACTTTTATTATTGCCTCTTGGGCATATCTCCAACATAATGTTGTAATGCTCAATCGAATCTCAAAGGAGTCAAGCTGATTAGTATATGCATGTATGGCTTTCTCGATGTTTGTCAATTGCCCCGCTGTAATTTGTTTACCCAGCATGTTATCTATCTTAAGGAGAGCCTCCTCTAGTGAACTATGGACCCCGTTCTTTCTTTTACATACAATCTACAAACTGTTTACTGCTTTGTGTTTACTTTCTGCAAACTATTACTTCCTTCCATTCGATACGTTTAATCCTTTGTTTTTAGCAAAAACTGGTGAGATTGACAACCTCATCGCAAGTTTGGGGACAGAGTTCTGTGGTTGTGTTGTGCAGGTTTCCACGTTGCTACTAGCACCGGTAGTGCGCCCTGCCAAGGCTCAGCTAGCAACACCTTTGGGGTGTTTCCTTGCTCCAACTCGATTGATAACCTTGGTTTCATAACTGAGGGAAACATACTGCTGTGCTCATCATACCTTCCTCTTGGGGTTCCCCAATGAGCTCGTTAGTACACGAGTCAGCAAGTATTTTTGTGGCGCCGTTGCCGAGGAGTCAAGGACATCTTCACTAGGGGAGTCCCTCATAACCAATCTCTTTACTTTGTTATTTTTGTTTTGCTTAGTTTCTTTTTGTTTTGTTTGCATGTTTATTTATCAAAAACACACAAAAATTAGTCTTACTAGTTTGCTTCCTAATTTAAAAACACAAAAAAATGACTACTCTGGAAAACACTAAGTTGTATGACTTCAATAGCACCAACAACGATGATTTTATGAGCACACCTATTGCTCCACCTGTGCTTGAAGCTAGTTTCTTTGAGATAAAACCTGCTTTACTCAATCTTGTTATGAGATAACAATTTTCTGGTATTTGTAATGAAGATGCTTCTGCCCATCTAAATAACTTTGTTGAACTTTGTGAGATGCAAAAGCGTAGGGATATAGATGGTGATATTATTAAGCTTAAATTGTTTCCTTTCTCTTTGAGAGGAAAAGCTAAAGAATGGTTGAATTCCTTAACTAGGAATAGTATTGATTCTTGGACTAAATGCAAAGATGCTTGTATTGGAAAATACTATCCTCCTGCTAAGATTATATCTATGAGAAGTGAAATAATGAAGTTTAAACAATCTGATAATGAACATGTTGCTCAAGCTTGGGAAAGAATGAAATCTTTGGTAAAGAATTGTCCCACTCATGGACTGACTGCTTGGATGATCATCCAAACCTTTTATGCAGGATTGAACTATTCTTCAAGGAACCTATTGGATTCTGTTGCGGGAGGTACCTTTATGACTATCACTTTGGGTGCTGCAACAAAACTTCTGGATAATATGATGGTTAATTACTCTGAGTGGCATACTGAAAGAGCTCCACAAGGTAAGAAGGTAAATTCTCTTGAGGAAACTTCCTCCTTGAGTGATAAGATTGATATTATTATGTCTATGCTTGTTAATGGGAAAGCCCATATTGATCCAAATAATGTTCCTTTAGCTTCTTTGTTTGCTCAAGAAGAGCAAGTTGATGTGAACTTTATAAGAAATAACAATTTTTGCAACAATGCCTATAGGAATAATTTTGGTAACAACAATTATAAGCCATATCCTACCAATAATGGTAATGCTTATGGAAACTCCTACAACAATAATAGGAGTGCTCCCTCTGAACTTGAAGTTATCCTTGAAGACTTTATTAGTAAACAAACTGCTTTCAATAAAACTATTGAGGAAAAACTCTCTAATGCTGAAAGAAATATAGCATCATTGGCTGAAGCTCAATCGTGTTTGAATAAAATGGCTGCTAAACCTGAAACTATTGATAATCCCTTTGCAGCCACTAATGCCATACAAGTAAGAATTGATTAAAATGTTAGACTATTAGCTGAATTGCATGCTAAGTGGGAAAGAGAGGATGAAATTGCTAGAAATGTTTGTGTTTCTACTATCACTACCAGTAATGTTGAGGCTAGTAATAGTTCTACTACTTTAGATGATAAATTTGATTTTGATCTTGATGGTTGCAATATCTCTGAAGTTATTAAGTTCCTACAAAAGCTTGCTAAAAGTCCTAATGCTAGTGCTATGAACATGGCCTTTACAAAACACATTACTGATGCTCTCAAAAAGATTAAAGAAGAAAAGATGAAACATAACGCTTCTATTCCTATAAAACAAGAAGATGGTTGGGAACCCATCATTAATATGAAAGTGAATGATTTTGATTCCAAAGCTTTATGTGATCTTGATAGTAGTGTTTCTATTATGCCTAGAAGGATTTATGATATGCTTGATTTGCCACCACTTGAAGATTGTTATTTGAATGTCCCACTTGATGATAATGCTAAAAATAAACTCATGGGGAGTCTTAATGATGTTCTTATTATGGTTAACAATACCTATGTCCCCGTTGATTTCTATGTTTTGGATGTTGAATGCAATGCTTTTTGTCCTATTACTTTGGGAAGACCTTTTCTTAGAACTGTTGGTGCCATTATTGATATGAAAGAAGGCACGATTAAATATGAACTCCCACTAAAGAAAGGTATAGAACATTTCCCTAAGAAGAGAGAGAATATTTCTTTTGCCTCTCCTATGAAAACAAAATTTGGTTTTAATGCTTCTTCATTTGAGAACACTTGATTCTTTTTCTTGCTTCTTATGCCTAACTTAAAGGCGTTAAAGAAAAGTACTTATTAGGAGATAACCCAAAAGTTTTAGATGAGTCTTGGAAGTTATTAACTATGTAATAACCAATCCTTATCCTTTTTATTTGATTATTGTGCCAAGAGTAACCTCTAATGAGAGAGAAGTAATGATTTGGAAAGTTGCTGTCCCGAAACAGATTTCTGTGCTTCACCGTAAAAATTCGTGTAAAATCTATGTACGTCTTTTTGAGGTGTGAATGTTTGTGCTTCTGCCCCAGGTTGTTATCTAACTTTCGTTAGTTCAACACTTTTTGATTCGAGCAACAGAAGGTCTTCGAAAAAATTCGTCTTTACCTGCTGGTCTGTTTTGACAGATTTCCGCCATTTTCTACATTTGCTTCTTGTTGGTTCCTTTTTGAGTTCTTTTGGGGAATTGAGCTTTTTGAGGGAAGTGCTACAGTAGCTAGTGTTTTAATGGAATTTTATGGTGTTAGAACTGAACCTAAAAGACTTATTATCTTGAGTGCACTAATGTTTTGTGAAGGAAAATTTTCAGGTGTATGGAAGGAATGAGTAATGAGATGAAGGATGGACTAAAGCTCAAGCTTGGGGATGCCACGCGTGTCACCCCAAGAAATATCCAAGAATTACAAGCATCAAAGCTTGGGGATGCCTAAGGCATCCCCCTCTTCATCAATAAAAATCCCAGGTTTCTTCCAAACGCTTCATTTTTATTGTTTCATGCACAGTTGTGTTGTTCTTGGAGCGTCTTCTTTTTCGTTTTCGTTTTGGTTTTCAGTTTGCTTGGTTTGCTTAGTTTGCTGAATAAATTGGTTGGACCCCCTCTTTCATACATTGGTTTTCAAATAGTTTAGTTTGGTTTGGAAAGGAGTAGGAAAGGTCATTCTTAAGTGGTAAAGAGAGCTTGTTTTTGACTATGGCCTATGCTTTGTCATGCCATGCTTGATATTGTTTTGGATTTATGCTTAGTATTCTTTGCTGTAGCATCACTTGTTATAAACAATTGAGATTGCTTAATGTGCTTTGGATGAATCATGCGTTGATTTAGCATATTAAAGCATAGTATTGTGGTATTCTCCTTTGATGCTTTATTTGGGTTGACTTGGCGCATGCTCACACCATCTTATGACTATCCCAAGTCACCATAGCCTTGATGATCCTTTAGTTTTCAACTTGTAGTATCACTTTATGCTTTGATCAATGATGTGTTGTCGCTCTGCATGATTATGGCCATTGTTGCTCTCTTAGTTTGTTGCTCCCAGTCTTTTGCTAGCCTCCACAACCAAGTATGAGTTCAACTCATGCATCCAACTCCCTAAACCAAGTTATTCCAAAGAGTCCACCATACCTACCTACTATCATATGCTATTCCAAGTATATTCATGTTTTTATCTACCTTCCGAATTAAACTTGTTATGAGAAAACTAGTGATTAAAGCTCTCACGAACTTGATGGCACACTTTACTTTTCTTGACCTTAATAAACTTGAACCATTGTGTCGTCTATGTTGTATATGGTTGCACTTATTTGTCGGGGATTCACAGAACCATGATGTCATGGGGAACGCTTTCAACAATGCACTGGTACTTTGTACCTAGTTGATATCATGCTCTTTTGTCTATGGATGTCGTCGGTGTGAAATGAAAGGGGAGCTTGTAAGTCCATGGAGTTATGTATATGTGTTAGAGAAACGCCTGGGCCGCTGGTCTAATCCATGCTGACATGGTGGAAACCTGCAGCGTAACCATAATGAGCTGTCTATGAAGCATTCTTCTTATAAAAAAAGAGTCATATATTGAGAAAAAAGAGAAAAAGAAAAAAGAGATTATGAAAAGAGGAAAGAGAGAAAAAAGCACCATATTCCCATGGTAAATAAGAAGATTGCTGAGATGCTCGTTGTCTGCTTGCCTTGTCATTTTGATATGGGGATTCTTCCGTATCATCGGGCAAGGGGTACCCCGTTGGCGGTTCTCTATGATACACATGTACTTACGATGACAAGAACTTACCGGTGACTAAACTTGAGTAGCATGAGGAGCGACCCTCGTATTCAAGGGACATGAGATTTCTAACTTATACTTCGTCAGGCATATACTTCATAGTTTGTTCACTTTAACCTTAATCACTTCAAGATGCTTATGATAGGGGCAATGAGAGCTGAAAGCTATTAAGTACCATAATTTTTGGAAGCTCTTTATGAAACTTGAATCTTTGCTTCCTTCTATGAAGGCCTTTCTTCCACTTATATATTGAGTCTCCACCTTCTATCTTTATGCACCTACTTTGAGAGCATAGTGGCCATTCTTAGTTCTATGTGCATTGTCCCAATACTAGTTGATTGATGCATATCTTGATATTGCACTACAAGAAATGTGTTGACTAGTGACCTTTTCTTAATGACCATGGGTTTTTACGTCATAGATGTATGACCATTTTGATGCAAATAGTCGTAGGCCATTTGGGAGGGTCCAAACCCTAAAAAACTACGACCTTTTTTTTATCAAGAAGGTCATAACTTCCTTACGTCGATTGGTCATAGTATGGACAGCGCTGGTCTATGACCTTAATTTTAGACAACTGCGACCAATTTAAATGGTCATGATCATTGACTCGTGATGCCTTAAAATGACTGAGAAATTTTTTCTATGTGTCATGTACATGTGTCAACTTCCGTCAATGTGTCCCGTTTACACGTGTCACAACTACGAGCAATTTAAATGGTCATGATCATTGACTCATGATGCCTTAAAATGACTGGGCAATTTTTTCTATGTATGATGTCCATGTGTCAACTTTTGTCGATGTGTCCGCACATGTGTCGTTCACACATGTCAATTTTCATAGGAAAATTTTGGTATCTACCGCGTCGCACGTATCAAAAAAATCATTTTCGAGCGTGGGACCTAACCCTAAATCCCCCGTGCACTATCTCCCCCTCGTCTCTCCCTACAAGACCCAACCCTTCCACAACCGCTGCCACCACCACCACATGGCTTCCCACGATCTCCCCATAGGTGATGGCGACGATGCTCCCGATCTCTCCCCTTGTTCATCTCCTAGCCGTGACCATCCTGCGCTTCCCCATGCTAGTACCGACCACCACCGTCCACCCCACCCCATGGCCACATGCTGTTCGAGAGGGGCAAGGCCACGAGGCCACCAACGATAGGGATGAGGCAGCTGTTGAGGAGGACCAGCACTGTAGCCACTACTCACTCCAGTTCTCTCACTCCCCCTTACTCTCTTGGTTTCTAGTCTTGCTTAATCTATAAATCTACTAGTAGATGTAGCTGGACACGAGGGTGGAATCCAAGTCTTCACCGGAGTGTTGACGGGACGGGCGGGAGGTTGATATTGTAGGACCTGATCTATAAGTCGCCACACCAGGCTCCTTCCTAATGACTATTTCAGGATCTTCGTTTCCTGCTCTGTTGGTGGTAAGCACTTTCGTCTTCCTTCTTATCCCTGTCGTGCCCGACCATCGTATAGTTGTTCAATACCTAGTAATGAGCACCACAATTGTCCTAGCTGCATAGTTGGTAGCACCAACGGTGTAGGAGATTACTATTCGTACAGCAGCAGATGTAAAACGAGATGCATTCCACTTGTTGATGTAGCTCTTCATAAAAGGAAAAGAAGGCGCCCAAAGCACAGGGTGCTGACAACCAAAAACTCTTTCTCCGTTTGTTTGATATGTGTGTGCGTGTATGCAGAGGGTGCGGTATAGGCCTTCAAGTGAGGAGGAGCTTCGCATAAACACTCATGTGGTGATCAGTTGCAATGAGCCACTGCATAGAACATTGCAATCAACTAGTAGTTCCGATATTGTTGAGCTCTCAAGTTACTGATGTTTTTGTTGCAGGTGTTTTCTTCTCGATTCTCAAAGACTAGTGCCTTCACAAGGCCTGCTGGAAGTTATTATATCCTTTCAAATGCAGCAAGTAATTAGTCGAGTGATTTCTTTGCTATGCTAGGTCCTTGAGTATTTTTTTAATCATAGAATGAGATTTGTGGCTGTCATTGGAAACCACTGGGTTGCAAGACATACCACATAGTCTACTGCGTAATCATCAAGATACATAAGTATATGAAATAAAGTATATGTTAAATATGATGCATGTAATGTAAGCCTTGCTGCTTGCTAGCACATTTGTTATGTCAGATATACTTCCAATAATTGATTAATTTATCAATTTTTACTTGCATACAACATTTAGTTTGCACTGTATTTCACTTGTAGCTTATGTAGATCAGGATCTAATGTCGTCGAGGCTATTGTTGCTGTGACAGAAGATGCCTGGATATGTGTATCAAAGTTGGTAGTTTCTTTCTGTTCTGATTCTGTGTAAACTTGTTGGGTCTAAACTGTAATTAGACTTGTTCTTGCAAAACGTGTAACTGTTGTTGTGGATATTTGATCGATTCTCGATTTTAATCATTTAATCGAGAGAATGTGTAATTGTGAAATCTATGAATGGAGAAGACCAGATGTTCTACTAGGCTAAATATTATTCAGCCGTTGAAAAGGCCACGGTCCAAATGATAGTGGACTATAATGATGTACATTTTTGAAAAATCCAGATCAAAAAGGATAAACAGAATGAATAGCAAAAATGCTAAAGGAAATGGACTGATAAAGGCAATGGCCCAAAAATATGAAAAGGACCACAAAAAAGACTCAATGAAATGGGTCGCAAAAGGCCATGGCCCAAAAATCAAATGGATGGATCATATGCTGAATTATTGGGCTTGGCCCATTTAGAAGGCTGAATTGGACCGGGCTAAATTCGATCTATGACCAATTGTTTTGGTCACAATAATCTACCATGTAGGATTGGCTTATGTGGATTGGCCAGATTGCCCGTGACAAAATTTTTGGTAATAGAGTCTATGACCATCAGTTTTGGTCATAACTGTCTATGACCAATTCAAAAAATTGGTCGTCAATTGTCTATAGTGACGCTCGGTATGTGACCTATTGCTTTTGGTCATAGAAAGGTCATAGATGGATTACTGTGACCTTTTTATGACCAATATTTGGGGTCACCAGTTAGCACATTTCTTGTAGTGTTTCTTGTTTTAAACTATTTGTATCTAGTCACTCTTATGAACTTTGAAGGTGTCCCATGCATTTATATTTGCTACTCTATGAGGGACAAGCTGAATGCTACTATGCTATGTTTTCTTTATGTGAAACAAACAAACATCTTGCAAAACATTGTTATTCATGAATCTTTTGTTTGTGCCTATTCATGTTGCGTCATAGTTTCTTTGCTTATTGCTAGAACTTTGTTTTTCATGTTATGATTGAAGTACTATGATCCCAACTTTGAATGTTTTACAAATACTTTCATCAAGTTTATGATGGTGCATGTCACCTCAAAAATTATTCTTTCTTTTTATCACTTACCTACTCGAGGACGAGCAGGAGTTAAGCTTGGGGATGTTGATACATTGCAAATGTATCTATAATTTTTGATGTTCCATGCTTGGTTTTATCTACTTTCTTGTGTTTTGTCCACACTTTGGAGTACTTTTCATATGATTTCTTGGACTAACCTATTAACAAGAGCCACAGTGCCAGCTGTCTGTTTTCTGCTGTTTTTGGTTCTAGGAAAGTCAGAAAATGAATATTCTCGGAATTGGACAGGACAAAAGCCAAAGTCGCTCTTTTTCCAGAAGACATCTGGAGCTAGAATATGAGACGGAGAAGGGCCAGAGGGCGGCCACACCACCTGGCCGCGCGGCCAGGCTTGGCCCGCGCTAGGGAGTGGTGTGGCAGCCTAGGCACCCACTCGGCCTCTCCTTCCACCTGTAAGATTCCTCCGATACCAAAACCCTAAGTACCCAATCAAAAATCCACGAAAGAGTCTGTAGCCGCTGTCGTCTCCATCCCTAGATCGGGAGGGATCTGAATCTCTTCCCGGCACCCTCCCAGAGAGGGGAATTCACCTTGGAGGCCTTCTTCATGACCATGCAAGCCTCCGGTGTGATGTGTGAGTAGTTCATCTCTGGACAACGGTTACATGTAGTAGCTAGATGGCTGGTTCTCCTCCTTTGTGCTATCATGTTTAGATCTTGTGAGCTTCGTTCATGATCAAGATCATCTATTTGTAATTCTACATGTTGTGTTTGTGGGGATCCAATGGATATTGAGATGCTATTTCAGATTGATTATTGATTCTATCATGTCTTTGTTATTTGTGATCTTGCATGCTTTCTGTTGTTAGTAGCTATCTTGGCCAAGTAGATGCTAGCAACTCCAAGACTTAGTATTTATGCTCGATAGTGGGTTCATGCCTCTGGTAATCTGGGGAAGTGACAGAAATCTCTAAGGTACTAGATGTGCTGTTGCTACTAGGGAGAAAACAACAATCCTTTGTTCATAGAACAATCATATTGTTTACTTTACACGCAATTCATAATGCAATAATCTGTTGCTTGCAACTTAATACTGGAGGGGGTTCGGATGATAACCTGAAGGTGGATTATTAGTCATAGATGTAGTTGGATGACGATCTATGTATAATGTTGTAATGCTCAATCGAATCTCAAAGGAGTCAAGATGATTAGTATATGCATATATTGCTTTCTCGATGTTTTTCAATTTCCCCGCTGTAATTTGTTTACCCAACATGTTATCTATCTTAAGGAGAGCCACCTCTATTGAACTATGGATCTCGGTCCTTTCTTTTACATACAATCTACAAATTGTTTACTGCTTTGTGTTTATCTGCAAACTATTACTTCCTTCCATTCGATATGTTTAATCCTTTGTTTTCAGCAGAACCGGTGAGATTGACAATCTCATTGCAAGTTGGGGACAGAGTTTTGTGGTTGTGTTGTGCAAGTCTCCACGTTGCTACTAGCACCGGTAGTGCGCCCTGCCAAGGCTCAGCTAGCAACACCTTTGGGGTGTTTCCTTGCTCCTACTGGATTGATAACCTTGGTTTCATAACTGAGGGAAACTTAATGTTGTGCTCATCATACCTTCCTCTTGGGGTTCCCCAATGAGCTCGTTAGTACACGAGTCAGCAACCATCGAGGGATCAAAATTAATATACCAGAAACCCATGAGAGTTTCGACGATAGGTTCAACTTCTTGCTAAGACTTTGCATATTGATAATTTAACGAAATGAGGTCAAACTTGGGCTAGCTACAAGTAAACGCCATAGATTGCTCTTGAATTAAATTTCTTTTCATAGGTAGATCATCGGTGCATCTTCTTGTAGTAAACAGTGTCGTCGGTGTGAGTTTCCAACTATCAAGAAAGAACATTCATTTCTACATTTTCCGAGTGAAGAATACTAGCGAGGTTGTTCTTTTTCCTAAAGAAAAGTCCGAACAATATTGGATCTGAAAGCCATAAGCCAAGTTTACATACATATAGATTGGACCAACATGTTGTACCAACGATTCCCATGTTTTATGAGTTTTCAAACTTCCCATCTAACTCTGCCCATTAGAATGACTTTATGTCAATTTATCAAAATTAGGTCAAATTTGAAACAACAAGTACTAGTAAATTGCACGTGCCCTGCACGTGAGACTTAGACAATAGACATCTAGCATATCATCACTATATAAAATTATAATAGGTAAAGCAAAAATATATAATAGGTATAACTTGAACTACTACAAGTAAACTATGTAGAGGTTGCTTTGAAAGTTTTACGAAAAAGCTCTTAGAGGTACCCATCGGAGGGAGCATGGGGGGGGGGGGGGGGTCAATTAATATACTATGAGAAACCAAAAGAGAGTTCTGACAATAGGTTTATATTCTTGCTATGATTTTGCATCTTGACAGTTTAATAAAATTAGGTCAAACTTGAGCTACAACTAAGTGCGATAGATTGCTCTTGAATTTAATGAAATTAGGTCAAACTTGAACTACAAGTAATAAATTTTAGGTTGCTTTGAATGTTTTATGAAAAAAGCTTTTGGAGGTACCCATCGAACGGTTAATGAATATATGACAAACCACAGAGAGTTTTGACGAGTGGTTCGACTTCTAGCTAAGATTTTACATCATGAAAATTTTGAACACCTTTTGAAAATGATCACATGAAATAGGGAGAGAAGGGAAATGATATTTCTATTCTCTATGGGCAACCCACAATCTTGAGATGCACCTTAGGCTTAAAGATAACTCTATTTTTTCCACTATGTATAAGGTGATCCTTAGCGGATGCCACATAGTAGGCCATATTAATGTGTGATTTTTTACACAATGCGGGAGTAGTATATTTCTTTGCTTAGACATATGGTCACCTCTGTCCACACGCTGTACATGCTGAGAGAATAAAATGTTGGCAGGGGAAGAGGGCAGCAGCGAAGAGAAGTTGAAAGCGGTTCCATGTCCGAGCAAAGTTATGATGGGTTTCTGACACGAGGTACTCTTGCAGCCTTACATTGTACTACACTGTGCTAGTACTAGTAAATTTCGGGACCTATGAACGCAAAACAAATTGTGTGTTTTCTCTCTCCTTCGCTGCCTCTCACCATCCATACTTCCTCTCTCCTACCCTTTCCCCTCACGCACCGGCCCGACTGATCTCTCCCTCGTCCACAGCATGGTGCTGCGCACGTGTGCCTTGGTATGGTGGCTCTATGTCTCTGTCGTGTTCGTCACCCGCGTTGGTGTGGAGTAGGGACGAGGAGTACATAGGAAGGAAACCACTTTGGTCCTTGGCGGCAAAAAAAATCAAACTTTTCTGGTTTTCGAAATTTTCACTTGCTTCCCAAACATCCGCAGGGAAGGTTACTCAAAAGATTGGCCATTTGAAGTACTTATTATCTTATCTTTATCTTGTCTTATGTCTTACAATACCATACCATACAATACCACTGTATAGTGTACGGATAACTTCGAACATTTACCGTTGGATCAAGACCGGTAAATCCAATCATTGCTAACCGTTGGATCTTCTTTTCCATTCTTAGCATCTACAAAGATTCTACTAATAGACTTTAGCACGATGAACGCTAGTATGTGCAAACCTCAAAACACACACTTCATTGCTTAGTTTCAGGGTCTTTGTGCTAAATGCATGGACTTGGGTGCAATTTTCATTTTTATGAGGTCCTTGATGTAACTTGTACTTCCATCGACCGTGTTAACTCTAAAGCACCTTGCTCCTACGAGACCTACCAAAGTTAAAAGAAAATACAACTGCCCCAATTATCAAACAAACTGGACCATAGTTTCTTATACGTAATACCCAAGTTTTTAGTACTAGGATTTTTCAAGTTTCCTAGCTATCTTCACACACTTCAGTGATTTCTCGTGGATTAACAAAATTAGGTCAAACTTGAGCTACAAGTAAGCGCAATAGATTGCTCTTGAATTAAATGTATTTTCATAGGTAGATGGGTGCATCTTCTTGTAGTAAAAAATGTCGTTAGTGTGAGTTTCCAACTATCAGGAAATAAAATTCTCAGTTTTCCGAGTGATGACGAGATGGTTCTTTTCTGTAAACAAAGCTTGAAGAATATGGATCTCAATGCGATAAGCCAAGCTTCTAGACATATTAATTAAGTGGACCAACGTGTTTTACATACGATTCCCATATGTTTTCTGAGTTTTCAAACTCCCTAGCTAATTAACTCCGCCCACTTGAATGACTACATGTCGATTTATTGAAACTAGGTCAAACTTGAACTATAACTAAATTGTAGGTTGCTCTGAAAGTTTTACGAAAAAGCTTTTGGAGGTACCATACTAATCGGGGGTGTCACAATCAATATATGAGAAACAACCGAGAGTTTTGACAACAGGTTTGACTTTTGGCTAAGATTTTTGATCACATGACACTATTTAATGAAATTGGGTCAAACTTGAGCTACAAGTAAGTGCAATAGATTGCTGTTGAAATATACGACTTTTCAGAGAGGTAGATGGGTGCATTTTCTTGTAGTAAAAAGTGCCAACGGTACGGTGTGATTTTCAAACTATATTAGGAAAGAAGATTCAGTTATTCTCAATTTTTCGAGTGATGACGAGCGTGGTTGTTCTTTTTCGTAAAGAAATATTCGAAGAATAATATTGGATCTGAATGCCAAAAGCCAAGTTTACCGACATATATACTGGACCAACATTTTGAACCAACGATTCCCATGTTTTATTAATGAGTTTTCAAACTTCCTAGCTAACTCTGCCCATTTGACCGGATGACTTTATGTCGATTTATCCAAATTAGGTCAAATTTGAAACTACAAGTAAATTGTAGGTTACTTTGAAATTTTTACGAAAAATCTTTTGGAGGTACCCATTGAGGGGTCACAATTAATATATCATAAAACACCGAGAGTTTTGACGATATGTTCAACTTCTTGCTAAGATTTTGCATCTTGACAATTTAACAAAATTAGGTCAAACTTGAGCTCCAAGTAAGCGTGATAGATTGCTCTTGAATTAAATGTATTTTCAAAGGTAGATCGATGCACCTTGTTGTAGTAAACAATGCCATTAGTGTGAGTTTCTAACTATCAGGAAAGACCATTCAATTCTACATTTTCCGAGTGAAGACGAGCGAGGCTAGTTGTTATTTTCTGTAGAGAGAAGTCCAAAGTATATTGGAAGTGGATGCCACAAGCCAAGTTGCAAAACATATATAGTCGATTGACAACATGTTATACTTGCGATTCCCATGTTTTATGAGGTTTCAAACTTCCTAGCTAACTCTGCCCATTTTAATGACTTTAAGTCGATTTATCGAAATTAGGTCAAATTTGAAACTACAAGTAAATTGTAGGTTTTGCTTTGTAATTTTTACGAAAAAGTTTTTAATTTGGAGGTACCCTTCGAGGGGTCACAATTAATATATCTGAAAACAACGAGAGTTTTGACGATAGGTTCAACTTCTTGCTAAGATTTTGTATCTTGACAATCTAGCGAAATTAGGTCAAACTTGAGCTACAAGTAAGCGCGATAGATAGCTCTTGAATTAAATGTCATTTCAGAGGTAGATGGGTGCATTTTCTAGTAGTGAGTAGTGCCGTAGGTATGAGTGTCCAACTACCAGGAAAGAACATTGAATTCTATGTTTTCTGAGTGAAGACGAACGAGGTTAGTTGTTCTTTTCCATAAAGAGAAGTCCAAAGAATATTGGATGTGGATGCGACAAGACAAGTTGACATATATATATAGTGGATCGACAACATGTTGTACTTATGATTCCCATGTTTTATGGGTTTTGACGCTTCCTAGCTAACCCAGCACATTTGAATAACTTTATGTTGATATCTCGGAATTAGGTCAAATTTGAGACTACAAGTAAATTGTAGGTTTTGCTTTGATAGATTTATGAAAAAGCTTTTTTACATACCCATCGAGGGTTCAAAATTAATATACCAGAAACCAGCAAGAGTTTCGAAGATAGGTTCAACTTCTTGCTCAGACTTTGCATATTCATAATTTAACTAAATTAGGTCAAACTTGAGCTAGCTACAAGTAAACGCCATAGATTGCTGTTGAATTAAATGTCTTTTCATAGGTAGATCATCGGTTCTTCTTCTAGTAGTAAATAGTGTCGTCGGTGTGAGTTTCCAACTATCAAGAAAGAACATTCAATTCTACATTTTTCGGGTGAAGAATACGAGAGAGGTTGTTCTTTTTCCTAAAGAAAAGTCCAAAGAATATTGGATCTGAATGCCAGAAGCCAAGTTTACATACATATATATTGGACCAACATGTTGTACCAACGATTCCCATGTTTTATGAGTTTTCAAACTTCCCAACTAACTCTGCCCATTAGAATGACTTTATGTCGATTTATCGAAATTAGGTCAAATTTGAAACTACAAGTACTCGTGCCCTGCACGTGAGACTCAGATAATAGACATCTAGCATACCATCACTATATAAAATTATAATATGTAAAGCAAAAAAATATAATAGGTAAAATTTGAACTACTACAAGTAAACTGTGTAGGGTGCTTTGAAAGTTTTATGAAAAAACTCTTAGAGGTACCCATCGGAGGGGGTGCGGGGGGGGGGGGGGTCAATTAATATACTATCAGAAACCTAAAGAGAGTTCTGATGATAGGTTCATCTTCTTGATAAGGTTTTACGTCTTGAAAGTTTAATGAAATTAGGTCAAACTTGAGCTACAACTAAGTGCGATAGATTGCTCTTGAGTTTAATGAAATTAGGTCAAACTTGAACTACAAGTAATAAATTGTAGATTGCTTTGAAAGTTTTATGAAAAAAGCTTTTGGAGGTACCCATCGAGGGGTTAATTAATATATTAGAAACCACAGGGAGTTTTGACGAGTGGTTCGACTTCTAGCTAAGATTTTGCATCATGAAAATGTTGGACACCTTTTGAAAATGATCCCGTGCATCCGGACATAGTTAGTGCCCCAAAATTTCAGATACTTCGAAATTCCCATTCGACCCCTATTAAATTTGGTGGGTGGGGGATTCACTTGTAATTTTCCTAGTATAGTGCTAGCAGTACCTAAACCCAACACCACCCCCTCTCCCTCTCTCTCCTCGAGGAATACGTCTCCGGCCGGAACATCCCCGCTACACTTTAGCCAGCGTACCCACACACCTGATTTGCTCAACGAACCCTCTTGTCCGGCGTGCTGAGCACATCATCCACCATCTAGGATCTGCTCCATGAATGCCGTGGTCCAGCGTGCTGCTCATATCCTCGCCCGCCCAGGATCTGCTTCCCCGTCGTCTACACCCACTATGACCATAGCACCTTCGGTGACCTTGACGGGACCGGTGAGGATGCGGAGGAGGCCTAGAGGCCACCCCGACCGAGGTAAAACCAAATCTCCCTGCGTGATTTGTTTGTTAGCAATATACTGTATTCATGCTAAATTTCCTAACTAACATGTTCTTTACTTGATATACACCTATTATGTACTAAATTAACCCATTGTGGTTATGCTTAAACTCCACGTATTGAACTATTTTTATGTACTGTACTATTTCTTTGTGAATTATTAGTCACTTAACATATTTCTTTACATTCTCTGATGTACCTATCCACATGAGATATTATTATATAATATCTCTCCCATTCGCCGATTTACGAACTATAGTATTTCAAACGTGCTATTGTCCTGATGTCCTATACTACACGTTTACACACGTCATACTATTTGACCATTATGTAATGTCGATTTGATCCCTCTTAACATGCGGCTCAAACTGTTTGCTGTTATTATGCAAGGAGCAGCCTAAGTTTGCACACAATATCATAGAGTGAATGTCTCCTATAATCTCGTAAGACCCCATCACATTTGTTTTACTTCATGCCAACGTATATCATGTTGGAACTTGTTTGTATTTACAGTTGGCCTTACCTTTATGCAAAGGAGCAACAATGGAGTACAAACACTGCCTGTCCACACGAGCTGCCGTAGATCTCGTGTAACACCTATCGTAAGGCCCCCACCCAAAGTTTGGTCCTTGCCATATTTTTTGTTTGCTTACATTTACCATTTGTCTTTCTTATCTTCATATTTTTTTTGCCAAAAATTAGCGTCAAACATTTTAGCCCCACTATGGTCTGCTTTTGTTCCATGTGCTTAGTTCAATTTCCTAGATATGAAGAGGCCAGGTGTATTGCATCTGAGTTGTCTAATAATAAGAACAAGGCCACACTAGCGATAAGAGCCACACATGTATCATAAGGAACTCTGTGCACTTCATCTCACTCTTGTATCTATTGTGTATCATAGTTATATGAACTGGCATTTTAATATGAGGCACTTGATGGTTCAGTTTGTTATCCTCAAGCCACCGAAGCGTTGAAAACATCTGGCTATTCATGAATAATTCAATGTATGATTACTTGATTCATTGTTTGTCTGAAATTATCTGGCTAGCATATTCGAGGCAAACAATTGATGTGTTTTTGTTGGCTGAGTTACTATTTTTTGTCTATGATTAAATCAGTGGCATATTTTGTTGTGTAGTTCTTGGCTAGTTTATATATGAGAAACATAATGGCTTAGTTTTAATATTCATTTTATTCATGTTCTGCACATTCTAGTTTGAGCAGTCTGCATCAGGTACTTTGGTTGATTGCTCCCATTGTTATTCAAAATGAACTTGTAGTTTGTTTCCCAAGTCTGATGTTTAAGTAACTTGTTTTGTCTTGGTCTCGGCCATCTTCAAGTAGAGCAGTCATTTCACAGAGCAGCACATGCTCGCATCGCTCCATGGCGCCAACTGGTGCACTTATTCAAAAAGAAATAGGTGTATGAGCCACCACTGTTAATTGCTTCCTTCCTTATATATTACCGCATTGACTCATTTAAATTCATGGTGTGTGATTGCATGGTAATGCTATTATAACTTGTTTTGCGTTTGTTTTAGGCTGCAAATGACCCTCTGAATGCCGAACAAAGACCCGCTTCTCCAAGTTTAGAGTTTATTTCACATAGCAGCAGTGACAATACCTATTGTTCATTGCACACTTCTTTGATTGATCCTCGTTTTTTAGCCGAAATATTATATGAGGATGCCCTCCAAGATGCCCGTGATATTGTTGAGCAAGAAGCCAACAAAACAGGTTCAATAATCACCATAGCACACAAATACTTCTATGAATTGAAAAACAGGCAAGTTTTAATGCAGAACATACTTAATAATCTCATCTACAGCTCTCATGGGAAGCCAGTTGTTACACGTCTCAGGATGCAAGCTCCATAGAGACCTTTTCTGTAACACTAGTTATGGTGTTTTTTTAGTTGTCTGGACTCTGATGAAACTTTTATGCTTCATTTTCTTACTATCAAGTTTACTGAGGATTGTAATAATCTACTGTAATTTTCAGTTGTAAGTTGTTTGAGGATTGTTACAAACTGAGCATCTATCAGAATTACTGCACACACATGAAAAAATAGTGAAATTGTAAGAGGCACAACACACGATCTACCGGAACAGGGAGAAGGCCCATTGTATTACACGGGCACCATAGAAGTTGCAAAATTCATAGATATTCACTCAACAAAGTGAACACATGAAGAGCTGACCTGAAGAGAATACATCAGGAGCAGACCCACACAATCCATCAATCTGATGGATAGCCGTCGTAGTAATCGTAGTGGGTGGTACCATCCTCTCCATAAGGCAACACCATCGGCAGATCAGAGTGCTCGATGATTCTGCAATACTCTGCCAGCAATCGATCAAGTTCGAAAGGATGGTCATTGATCCATAATCCTCCTACTCCATACCCATATACAACGCTTGTCTCCTCTTCCCACGCAAGAGCCTCAAAGTTGTAAGATGTAATCTCGGATAGATCCGCATAGTATATGCTACTGGCCTGCACCGTCGGTACCCTAGCGCTATCGATGCAGACGCACCGATTGTCAGCAACGAAGGGAGAACAACTTTCGATGCCTCTGACCGGCAGAAGGACACGGTTCTAGGTATCAACCCGGTAAACAACCGGCCTACCGCCATAGACTAGTCCACTCATAGCGAACAGCAACTCCCCGTCGGACTCGACAAGGTAAAAACAATTCTCTAGGAACAGGCAGCCCAGAACAGGGCCTGCAACGGTGGGATGCATCTCCAGGGTTCGTGCAAAGCACTGTAGATGGACATCTCGATGAGCAGCATCACACATAGTCAAGAGGACATACCCATATCTGGCTACGACAAAAACATCACCGGCTTAAGAAGTCATGCTCCGGAGTTCCGCGAAGTCATACGGCGAGTACCACCCTTCACCAAAGACCGGGCGACTCCCTTCCTCCTGTGCTCTCATCTGGTCACCGAATTGTGGTGTTCTGATGGTTTGATGTAAACACCATCAATGACGGGAGCATCGTCACGGCGATAGAAGCCACCTGCTCGGTCGGTATCTCTGCCCTCAGGCGCTTGATAGCACCCGAGAAGGGGTTGTACAACCGGGTCTTATACGGATGCACCCTCTGTCCAAGCACAAGGATGCCGCCAGTTGTGCTACCAACATAAAAGTACCGTCCAGAGAGAGAGGGAGGACAAACATAGATTCAGTCAAGGTAAACAGACTGAAATTCAATCAAGGTAAACCATGGAGCAAAACCCTAGGCAACAAGTGGACGAAGAAACAGAACTTGAAAAACAGATAGTATAGGATGTGAATAAAAAATTTATCGCATATATACAGATGAATATAGAGAAAGCACCTGCGAATAACCTGGCTAATCTTCTCCTCCAGGTGGCTACCAGTTCTGACGTTCAGCAATGTGATGGCGACGTCTTCTACCCGATACTCCTCCGACAACTGGTGCTCTAGAACAATCCAGTTGGCTGGCATAAAGCGCTCCTTCGTGAAGTCGCGCCAGGCGCTGTAGACTGCCCGAAAGGCGGCATAGTAGTCGAAGTCTGAAGGGAATATGCCCTAAGAGGCAATAATAAAGTTGTTATTATGTATATTCCAAGTATATGATAGATGTTTATTTTGCATGCTATGATTGTATTATTACAGAAATGTTAATACATGTGTGTTTAATAAACAAATGGAAAGTTCCTAGTTATGCCTCTCTTTAAACTAGCTCGTTGATTAACAAGATGATCAAAGTTTCCTGATCATGAACATTGGATGTCGTTAATAACGAGGTCACAACATTAGGGAAATGATGTGATGAACATTCATCCGAAGTATAGCATTACGATCAAAGTCATTGAGTTTATATTGCTATAACATCATACGAAGTAATCCTAGTCCTTAGACCATGAGATCATGTTAATCACTAACACCAGAGGGGTATCTTGATAACATCAAACGTCACACCGTAAAAGGGTGACTATAAAGATGGGTTCAGTGCTACGAAGGTGTTATGTAGAGGCTCATGGATCAAGAGTGGGATTTTTCCACCCCAATGACGGATAGATATACTATGGGCCCTCTCGGTGATATCACATTGAGAATAGCTTGCAAGCAAGTGATGTGATCACTAGAATGTTATATCATGGGAGAAAAGAGTGCATGTTGGTAACAAGATCAAACTAGGTATTTTGATACCGATGATTCAATTTCGGACATGTCATATATCGTCAGACAAAGGGATTAAGTTACTAGCGTTAAAGGTTCTCATGATCACAGAAGTCATCGTTGAATGTGTATGAGTTAGAATGGATCTCTAGGTCCCGCTTCTTGTTATTGATCTGAGAGGAGTCTCAATCATGTCTGCATTATTCACGAACTGTAGGGTGACACACTTAACGGTTGCCAAACACCATTTGGAGCATATATGTTTCAGACGAAAGAATTGCAAAGTGGTAGAATCATTTCGATGGAAACCAGAATTGTTTCGGGTGAAATTGCAGAAAGTGGTTCTGCATGTGATATTGAAATGTTGTAAGGGGTTTTATGTGAATGTTTGTTAATTAAAGTAATTAACAAAATTCTGAATAAAATGAATAAAAGAGTTTTATTAAATAAGAGTTTCATTAAATTTGGTGGAAATTTAATGCATGTGAGTGGAATTTTGAGTGCAGGCTAGATTTATGTTAGGGGAGCTTCACCACATGAATGAAGGAAGAGGTGGGGGCACCTCCCCATGGCGTCGGCCATGGGAGGGGGCTGCCCCCGCTCCTCCTCACAAAGTACATCTCCTCGTGAAGGATCCCTCTCCCCTCTAGATATATTCCCCATGGTCTCGGATTAGTGAGATACATGTTCCTGGTGGATTTTTGTCTGGAAGGAGTTGCTGCTTTCGCTGATTCGCTGGAGCGAGGAGGTGGAGTTGTTCGGTGGCCTTAACCTATGTGCGATGACGGATACGCTACTAATTTGTGGCGCTAGGACTTCCACACGATCTTGAGATCGGCAAGCGTTCGACTACATCATCCACGAGTTCCCAGTCGTTAACAAAGCTCTGTTGTCTTCGAGGGTTAGTTCTCCATGGATGTATATCCACCTGCTGCTTGTATCTAGTAGATAGATCTTGGCGTATAGTTCCCATCGCAGGAATTTTTTTGTTTTCTATGCTGTGAACACAATAGTGGTATCAGAGCCTGATCTATGCGTAGGTGCTTTGCACGGGTAGTACACATATGTTTATACGTGGACGATGATGATCATGTTATTGCTTCTTTCATGTATATTGGGTATTGGTGGCATAGTGGGATGAAGCGGCCCGGACCAACTTTACATGTCATCACACATGAGATCGGTTCCACGACTGACATGCAACTAGTTTTGCATAAGTGGCTGGTGGGTGTCTGTCTCTCTTACTATAGTCAATATCTGATTTACAACGATTTGTTAATAACTTAGTTATCATCGTTGTGGTTCCATGTTCGTAGGTAAGACCGGTTCTATCTCCGAAAGCCCTAAGCCACGTAAAACTTGCAATGGATAAATTAGAGGCGTCTAATTTAGATTGTTGCTAGGGTAGTGTCATGATATGGTAATGTTGTAAGTTGATGTATGGTAGATACCCTTACAACACACTTAACGTGTAAGTTCCATAGACCTTGGCCTTACACACAAAGGAATGATAGAGATCATACCACGATGCATATGATGGTGATCAAATGCATGGGCCATATCATCCCACTATACACATATGATGTTCGCACCTTATATTGCTAGTTTGGCACTTTTAGTAGCATCATAAGATGATCCCTCATTTAGATATCAAGATAAAAATGTGTTCTTCCTTAAGTATGCACCGTTTATGTTTCGCCGCTTCAAGACATCACGTGATGATTGAGTGTACTTGAATCCACGATCATATTTTGGGTGTAAGACAGTTTTACACACGCGAGTACTAAGGTTCTTACTTGGCGAGCCTAGCATGTACATACATGGCCTCGGAACACGGACCGAAAGGTTAAGCATGAGTCATATAATTGATATGATGCCATATTGATGCTCGCCTTTGAAACTACACCGACTCACGTGATGATCGGACTTGGTGTAGTGGATTTGGTTCATGTAATCACCAAAAAGACACGACGGATGTTGTTTTTGAGTGGGAGTTCATTTGTAATTTGGATTAGTTGAACTCGATCTATCATAAACTTAGTCTAAACTTTACAAATTTTGTTGTTGATGGCACCACCTGCTTTTAATTTCAATTTGTTCATAGAGAAAGAGAAACTTGCAACGAATGGTAGCAATTTTACCGACTCGGCCATGAACTTGAAGATTCTCCTTAATGCTGGACACAAGATGTATGTGCTAAAAGCACCGCTAGCCCCCCACCAGATCCTGATGCCCCTTGCGAGGAAAAGAACGTTTATCTGACTTGTCAGGAGGACCACAAATTAGGCACGTACTCAAAATGTCTGGGTGCGCCGATAGGCTTGTGTCCTTGGGAATAACGATTCCCATTGACTTAGGCATACATCGCGTTCTCGAATCGCTCCCACCTAGCTACAAGAGCTTCATGATGAACTACAATATGCAGGGCATGAAGAAGTCTCTCCCCGAGCTTTTGTCAATGCTTAAGACTGCAGAGGTGGAGTTCAAGAAAGAACATCACGTGTTGATGATCAATAAGACCACCGGTTTCAAGAAAGACAGGAAGGGTAAGAAAAAGGAAAAGAAGGGCGGCGGATCTGTTGCCGCACCCGAAAAGAAATCTCGAGCTGGCCCTAAGTCTGATACCGAGTGGTACTATTGCAAGGGGATTGGTCATTGGAACCGCAACTTCCCCAAGTACTTGACTAGTACTCGCAGTAGCACCTGGGTATTTTATACTAGATCAGTTGCTAATATATGTAACTTGAATCAGGGGCTGCGGAACAAGCGACCACTAGCAAGGGGTGAGGTCAAGATGCGTGTCGGCAATAGATCAAGAGTCGATGTGATCGCCGTCAGAACGCTGCCTCTCCACCTACCATCCTGATTAGTTATAAACTTAAATAATTGTTATTTGGTGCCTGCAGTGAGCATGAACATTATATCCGGATCTTGTTTAATGCGATGTGGTTATTCGTTTAAATACGAAAACAATGGTTGTTCGATTTATATGAATGATATCTTTTATGGTCATGCACCTATGATGAATGGTTTATTTCTATTAGATCTCGATAATAGTGTTACACATATTCATAATGTTGATGCTAAAAGAATTAAACTTGATGACGATATATCTGCATATATGTGGCACTGCCGTTTAGGTCATATTTGTGTTAAACGCATGAAGAAAATCCATTCTGATGGACTTTTGGAATCACTTGACTTTGAATCATTTGATACATGTGAGCCATGTCTTATGGGCAAGATGACTAGAACGTCGTTTTCCGGTTCAATGGAATGGGCGATAGATTTATTAGAAATCATACATATTGATGTATGCAGTTCAATGAGTGTGTCGGCACATGGTGGTTATCGTTATTTTGTTACTTTCACGGATGATTTGAGTAGATACAGGTATATCTATTTGATGAAACAGAAATCTAAAACCTTTGAAAAGTTCAAGGAATTTCAGAATGAAGTTGAAAATCATCGTAATAGAAAGATCAAATTTCTACAGTCTGACCGTGGAGGTGAGTATCTAAGTTATGAGTTTAGCACACATATGAAAGAGTGTGGAATAGTTTCACAACTCACACCTGCCGGAACACCACACCATAATGGTGTGTTGGAATGTTGTAATCATACTTTATTAGATATGGTTCGATCTATGATGTCTCTGACTAACTTGCCACTGTCATTTTGGGGCTATGCACTGGAAACTGCTGCATTCACTCTAAATCGGACACCATTTAAATCCGTTGAAAAGACACCGTATGAATTGTGGTTTGGAAACAAACCTAAGCCGTCGTTTCTTAAAGTTTGGGGTTCAATGTTTATGTGAAGAAACTTTAACCGGATAAACTCGAACCCAAAATGGAAAAATGCGTCTTCATAGGATATGTTAGGGGATACCCCCGGGTAGGGTAACGCCAGAGTATAAAGGCCGAGTTAGCCAAGGTACGACACGGTCAAAGCAAGTGCTGGCCGGGTCAACTCAAGGCAGACCGACCTACGGAGTAACCTGGCCCATGGAGCATCTCCCTAGCCTTAACCCGACCGACATAAAATATATGCCGGCCATGTTTGTATATCTATTACATAGGTACCCTCGTAGCCGGGTTACCCAAGAGAAGGAAGGAATCTCCCACTGGTCAAAAGGTGGCTTTAGATAGCTGTATCATGAGCGAAGCAAAGCAGAGGGAAGGACCAGTGGGACGGGGGCGACCAAGATGACGCGGGCAATGTCAGCTGACGTAGCCCGTGTCTGGTGACGCTTAAAGGCAAATATTACGCTATGGGTTACGACCAAAGTTTGGACAAGCCGTTAAAGAGAATAATGAAGCATCTAGCTTTAACCAAGAGGCATATTCGGGGAATATGCTGCCACGTGTGCCCTAACTTTGTAACCCGGGCTCCCCTATATAAGGAGCACCGGGGCCTCCATAGAGGCGGATCGATCATTTTCTCTGTCTAAGGTAGAACTCTAGATCTAGGTTGTGGGGAGTAAGAGACATTGTCTCCTCACGAACAGCTCAAGGAGCACTTGTATCTACCATTGATAGAGGAAAATAACAACATCAGTGTGTGGAATCACCATGTTTTCCCTCCCTAGATTCCCCTAGCACTCATTGGCCCCATCTTTAGCCTATCCATGGCATCTGTCGTGCCACCACCATGACAGTTGGCACCCACCGTGGGGCTAGCGGTGCTAGCAGGGGTGAAAATCTAGACAGGAAGCATCTCCAAAATCGGTGAGCGCGTCGTCTCTGGCCTGGTTCAGTTGGAGCGCTGGATTACGTCAGCCAGAACACAAGGAGCTTCGGTAGGTGTCCCCCTCCATGCAACGACGTCTTCATCAAACTTGGCGCGCACAAGATCTACATCGGCATGGATGAGTCCTGCGTCCATCCGCGACACGTCGTCGAGGGAGGCGAACCACCTCTCAGCGCAGCTCGCGATGTGCAGATCACTCGCCCTGCTAGCAGCGTTGAGGTCCTGATGACCGCGCCGGACACGGGAGCAAGCAAGGACCCGACGCCAGAGCCGGAAGTCACGCCAAAATAGGCAAGATCCAGGTTTCCCCCGCTAGAGAGACCAGAGAATGTACTCCAGCAACTAATAGATAGCTTAGCAACGCCAATAGCACCTATGGTAGATCCGGCTCAGGCGCAAGCTGAGTTGGAGGAAACTAGGCAGAAAATGTTAGCTGGCGCAAAGAAAGTAGCAGAGTTATAGCAGTCCTTGAACATTACTTTAAGGGTATATGCCAAGGCAAACCACATAGATGGGGTGAAAATCCGAGGTAGAAACCTAATCACTGAGATCGACAAGGAATACGAGCCTAGACCGGGTCAGATAGCCACGATAGCAACAGGAGGGCTGGAGCTAGAGTCATTGCATGTCTGTTCTTTCCACACACCACATATGGATCCACTAGTGTCATTGCATGTCTGTTCTTTTCATGAACCACAGCTAGAGTCATTGCATGTGTGTTCTTCTCACAAACCACATAAGGATACACCAGTGTCATTGCATGTGTGTTCTTCTCATGAACCATAGCTAGAGTCATTGCATGTCTATTCTTCCCACAAACCACACAAGGATCCACCAGTGTCATTGGATGTGTGTTCTTTTCATGAACCACACCCAGTGTCATTGGATGTGTGTTCTTCTCACAAACCACATAAGGATCCACCAGTGTCGTTGCATGTCCGTTCTTTTCATGAACCATACCCAGTGTGATTGCATGTATGTTCCTCTCACAAACCACATATGGATCCACCAGTGTCATTGCATGTCTGTTCTTTTCATGAACCACAACCAATGTCATTGCATGGCTGTTCCTCTCATAAACCAAACACGGATCTACTAGTGTCATTGCATGTGTGTTCTTCTAATGAACCACATCTAGAGTCATTGCATGTCTGTTCTTATCACAAACCACATAAGGATCCACCAGTGTCATTAGATGTGTGTTCTTTTCATGAACCAGACCAAGTGTCATTGCATGTGTGTTCTTCTCACAAACCACACATGGATCCACCAGTGTCATTGGATGTGTGTTCTTTTCATGAACCACACCCAGTGTCATTGCATGTCTGTTCTTTCCAGAAACCACATATGGATCCACTAGTGTCATTGGATGTGTGTTCTTTTCATGAACCACACCGAGTGCCATTGCATGTCTGTTCTTCTCGCAAACCACATAAGGATACTCAAGTGTAATTGCATGTGTGTTCTTCTCATGAACCACATCCAGAGACATCGCATGTTTGTTATTCTCACAAACCACATAAGGATCCACCAGTGTCATTGGATGTGTTTTCTTTTCATGTACCACACCCATTGTCATTGCATGTGTGTTCTTCTCACAAACCACATCTGGATCCACCAAAGTCATTGGATGTGTGTTCTTTTCACAAACCACAGCTAGAGTCATTGCATGTGTGTTCTTCTAAACAAATCAAACATGGATCCACCAGTGTCTTTGCATGTATGTTCTTTTCATGAACCACACCCAGTGTCATTGCATGTCTGTTCTTCTCACAAACCACATAAGGATACACTATTGTCATTGGATGTCTGTTCTTCTCATGGACAACATCTAGAGTCATTGCATGCCAGTTCTTCTCACAAACCACATAAGGATCCACCAGTGTCATTTCATGTCTATTCTTTTCATGAACCACACCTAGTGTCATTGCATGTGTGTTCCTCTAAACAAACCACAGACGGATCCACCAGTGTCATTGCATGTGTGTTCTTCTAAACAAACCACACACGGATCCACCAGTATCATTGCATGTCTATTCTTTTCATGAACCACACCTAGTGTCATTGCATGTCTGTTCTTCCCACAAACCACATAGGGATACACCCGTGTCATTGCATGTCTGTTCTTCTCATGAACCACATCTAGTGAACATTGCATGTGTGTTCTTCTCATGAACCACACCCAGTGTCATTGCATGTCTGCTCTTCTCACAAACCACATAGGGATACACCCGTGTCATTGCATGTCTGTTCTTCTCATGAACCACATCTAGTGTCGTTGCATGTGTGTTGTTCTCATGAACCACTCCCAGTGTCATTATATGTCTGTTCTTCTCACAAACCACATTAGGATCCACCAGTGTCATTGGATGTGTGTTCTTTTCATGAACCACACACAGTGTCGTTGGATGTCTGTTCTTCTCACAAACCACATAAGGATCCACCAGTGTCATTGGATGTGTGCTCTTTTCATGAACCACACCTGGTGTCATTGGATGTGTGTTATTTTCATAAACCACATAAGGATCCACCAGTGTCATTGGATGTGTGTTCTTTTCATGAACCACGGTTAGAGTCATTGCATGTGTGTTCTACTCACAAACCACATAAGGATCCACCAGTGTCGTTGCATGTCCGTTCTTTTCATGAAACATACCCAGTGTGATTGCATGTATGTTCCTCTCACAAACCACATATGGATCCACCAATGTCATTGCATGTCTGTTCTTTTCATGAACCACAACCAATGTCATTGCATGTCTGTTCCTCTCATAAACCACACACGGATCTACTAATGTCATTGCATGTGTGTTCTTCTAATGAACCACATCTAGAGTCATTGCATGTCTGTTCTTATCACAAACCACATAAGGATCCACCAGTGTCATTAGATGTGTTTTGTTTTCATGAACCAGACCCAGTGTCATTGCATGTGTGTTCTTCTCATAAACCACACATGGATCCACTAGTGTCATTGGATGTGTGTTCTTTTCATGAACCACACCCAATGTCATTGCATGTCTGTTCTTTCCAGAAACCACATATGGATCCACTAGTGTCATTGGATGTGTGTTCTTTTCATGAACCACACCGAGTGCCATTGCATGTCTGTTCTTCTCGCAAACCACATAAGGATACTCAAGTGTAATTGCATGTGTGTTCTTCTCATGAACCACATCCAGAGACATCGCATGTTTGTTATTCTCGCAAACCACATAAGGATCCACCAGTGTCATTGGTTGTGTTTTCTTTTCATGAACCACACCCATTGTCATTGCATGTGTGTTCTTCTCACAAACCACATCTAGATCCACCAAAGTCATTGGATGTGTGTTCTTTTCACAAACCACAGCTAGAGTCATTGCATGTGTGTTTTTCTAAAAAAATCACACATGGATCCACCAGTGTCTATGCATGTATGTTCTTTTCATGAACCACACCCAGTGTCATTGCATGTCTGTTCTTCTCACAAACCACATAAGGATTCACTATTATCATTGCATGTCTATTCTTCTCATGGACAACATCTAGAGTCATTGCATGCCAGTTCTTCTCACAAACCACATAAGGATCCACCAGTGTCATTTCATGTCTATTCTTTTCAGGAACCACACCTAGTGTCATTGCATGTGTGTTCCTCTAAACAAACCACACACGGATCCACCAGTGTCATTGCATGTAGTCATTGCATGTGTGTTCTTCTAAACAAACCACACATGGATCCACTAGTATCATTGCATGTCTATTCTTTTCATGAACCACACCTAGTGTCATTGCATGTCTGTTCTTCTCACAAACCACATAGGGATACACCCGTGTCATTGCATGTCTGTTATTCTCATGAACCACATCTAGTGAACATTGCATGTGTGTTCTTCTCATGAACCACACCCAGTGTCATTGCATGTCTGTTCTTCTCACAAACCACATAGGGATACACCCGTGTCATTGCATGTCTGTTCTTCTCATGAACCACATCTAGTGTCATTGCATGTGTATTCTTCTCATGAACCACTCCCAGTGTCATTGTATGTCTGTTCTTCTCACAAACCACATAAGGATCCACCAGTGTCATTGGATGTGTGTTCTTTTCATGAACCACACACAGTGTCATTGGATGTATGTTCTTCTCACAAACCACATAAGGATCCACCAGTGTCATTGGATGTGTGTTCTTTTCATGAACCACACCTGGTGTCATTGGATGTGTGTTATTTTCATAAACCACATAAGGATCCACCAGTGTCATTGGATGTGTGTTCTTTTCATGAACCACACCTAGTGTCATTGGATGTGTGTTCTCTTAATGAACCACACCCAGTGTCATTGGATGTGTGTTCTTCTCACAAACCACACATGGATCCACCAGCGTCATTGCATGTCTGTTCTTTTAATGAACCACACATGGATCCACCTAGTCTGATTGCATGTCTGTTCTTTTCATGAACCACATATGGATCCACTAGTGTCATTGCATGTCTGTTCTTTTCATGAACCACAACCAATGGCATTGCATGGCTGTTCCTCTCATAAACCACACACGGATCTACCAGTGTCATTGCACGTGTGTTCTTCTAATGAACCACACATGGATCCACCTAGTGTGATTTCATGTCTATTCTTTTCACAAATCACATATGGATCCACTAGTGTCATTGGATGTCTGTTCTTTTCATGAAGCACAACCAATGTCATTGCATGTATTTTCCTCTCATAAACCACACATGGATCCACCAGTGTCATTACATGTGTGTTCTTCTCATGAACCAGAGCTAGAGTCATTGCATGTTAGTTCTTCTCACAAACCACATAAGGATCCACCAGTGTCATTGGATGTGTTTTTTTCTTGAACTAGACCCAGTGTCATTGCATGTGTGTTCTTCTCACAAACCACACATGGTTCCACCAATGTCATTGGATGTGTGTTCTTTTCATGAACCACAGCTAGAGTCATTGCATGTGTGTTCTTCTCACAAACCACATAAGGATCCACCAGTGTTATTGGATGTCTGTTCTTTTCATGAACCACACCCTGTGATATTGCATGTGTGTTCTTCTCACAAACCACACATGGATCCACTAGTGTCATTGCATGTGTGTTCTTTTCATGAACCACAACTAGAGTCATTGCATGTCTGTTCTTTCCACAAACCACATATGGATCCGCTAGTGTCATTGTATGTGTGTTCTTTTGATGAACCACAGCTAGAGTCATTGCATGTCTGTTCTTCTCACAAACCACATAAGGATACACCAGTGTAATTGCATGTGTGTTCTTCTCATGAACCACAGCTAGAGTCATTGCATGTCTGTTCTTCTCACAAACCACATAAGGATCCACCAGTGTCATTGGATTTGTGTTCTTTTAATGAACTACACCCAGTGTCATTGGATGTGTGTTCTTCTGACAAACCACACCAAGTGTCATTGCATGCGTGTTCTTATCACAAACCACACATGGATCCACCAATGTCATTGGATGTGGGTTCTTTTCACAAACCACAGCTAGAGTCATTGCATGTGTGTTCTTCTAAACAAACCACACATGGATCCACCAGTGTCATTGCATGTATGTTCTTTTCAAGAACCACACCAAGTGTCATTGCATCTCTGTTCTTGTCACACACCACATATGGATACACCAGTGTCATTACATGTCTGTTCTTCTCACAAACCATATAGGGATACACTAGTGTCATTGGATGTGTGTTCTTTTCATGAACCACACCCTATGACATTGGATGTGTGTTCTCCTCACAAACCACAAATGGATCCACCAGTGTCATTGGATGTGTGTTCTTTTCATGAACCATAGCTAGAGTCATTGCATGTCTGTTCTTTCCACAAACCACATATGGATCCGCTAGTGTCATTGTATGTGTGTTCTTTGGATGAACCACAGCTAGAGTCATTGCATGTGTGTTCTTCTCACAAACAACATCAGGATACACAAGTGTAATTGCATGTGTGTTATTCTCATGAACCAGAGCTAGAGTCATTGCATGTCTGTTCTTCTAACAAACCACATAAGGATACACTAGTGTCATTGGATGTGTGTTCTTTTCATGAACCACACCTAGTGTTATTGGACGTGTGTTCTTCTCACAAACCACACTAAGTGTCATTGCATGTGTGTTCTTCTCACAAACCACACATGGATCCACCTGTGTCATTGGATGTGTTTTGTTTGCACAAACCACAGCTAGAGTCATTGCATGTGTGTTCTTCTAAACAAACCACACATGGATCCACCAGTATCATTGCATGTCTATTCTTTTCATGAACCACACCTAGTGTTATTGCATGTCTGTTCTTCTCACAAACCACATAGGGATACACCCGTGTCATTGCATGTCTGTTATTCTCATGAACCACATCTAGTGAACATTGCATGTCTGTTCTTCTCATGAACCACACCCAGTGTCATTGCATGTCTGTTCTTCTCACAAACCACATAGGGAAACACCCGTGTCATTGCATGTCTGTTCTTCTCATGAACCACGTCTAGTGTTATTGCATGTGTATTCTTCTCATGAACCACTCCCAGTGTCATTGTCTGTCTGTTCTTCTCACAAACCACATAAGGATCCACCAGTGTCATTGGATGTGTGTTCTTTTCATGAACCACACACAGTGTCATTGGATGTATGTTCTTCTCACAAACCACATAAGGATCCACCAGTGTCATTGGATGTGTGTTCTTTTCATGAACCACACCTGGTGTCATTGGATGTGTGTTATTTTCATAAACCACATAAGGATCCACCAGTGTCATTGGATGTGTGTTCTTTTCATGAAACACACCTTGTGTCATTGGATGTGTGTTCTTCTCACAAACCACACATGGATCCACCAATGTCATTGCATGTGTGTTCTTTTCATGAACCATAGCTAGAGTCATTGCATGTTTGTTCTTTCCACAAACCACATATGGATCCACTAGTGTCATTGCATGTCTGTTCTTTTCGTGACCCACAGCTAGACTCATTGCATGTGTGTTCTTCTCACAAACAAGATAAGGATCCACCAAGGTCATTGCATGTGTGTTCTTCTCATGAACCACAGCTAGAGTCATTGCATGTTGGTTCTTCTCACAAACCACATAAGGATCTGCCAGTGTCATTGCATGTGTGTTCTTTTCATGAACCACACCCAGTGTCATTGGATGTGTGTTCTTTTCACAAACCACACATGGATCCACCAGCGTCATTGCATGTTTGTTCTTTTCACAAACCACATATGGATCCACTAGTGTCATTGCATGTCTGTTCTTTACATGAACCACACCTAGTGTCATTGGATGTGTGTTCTTCACACAAACCACACATGGATCCACCAGCGTCATTGCATGTCTGTTCTTTTCATGAACCACGCATGGATCCACCTAGTGTGATTGCATGTCTATTCTTTTCACAAATCACATATTGATCCACCAGTGTCATTGCATGTGTGTTCTTTTCATGAACCACAGCTAGAGTCATTGCATGTCTCTTCTTTCCACAAACAACATATGGATCCACTAGTGTCATTGCATGTCTATTCTTTTCGTGACGCACAGCTAGAGTCATTGCATGTGTGTTCTTCTCACAAACCACATAATGGTACACCAGTGTCATTGCATGTGTGTTCTTCTCATGAACCATAGCTAGAGTCATTGCATGTCTATTCTTCTCAGAAACCACATAAGGATCCACCAGTGTCATTGGATGTGTGTTCTCTTAATGAACCACACCCAGTGTCATTGGATGTGTGTTCTTCTCACAAACCACACATGGATCCACCAGCGTCATTGCATGTCTGTTCTTTTAATGAACCACACATGGATCCACCTAGTCTGATTGCATGTCTGTTCTTTTCATGAACCACATATGGATCCACTAGTGTCATTGCATGTCTATTCTTTTCATGAACCACAACCAATGGCATTGCATGGCTGTTCCTCTCATAAACCACACACGGATCTACCAGTGTCATTGCACGTGTGTTCTTCTAATGAACCACACATGGATCCACCTAGTGTGATTTCATGTCTATTCTTTTCACAAATCACATATGGATCCACTAGTGTCATTGGATGTCTGTTCTTTTCATGAAGCACAACCAATGTCATTGCATGTATTTTCCTCTCATAAACCACACATGGATCCACCAGTGTCATTACATGTGTGTTCTTCTCATGAACCAGAGCTAGAGTCATTGCATGTTAGTTCTTCTCACAAACCACATAAGGATCCACCAGTGTCATTGGATGTGTTTTTTTCTTGAACTAGACCCAGTGTCATTGCATGTGTGTTCTTCTCACAAACCACACATGGTTCCACCAATGTCATTGGATGTGTGTTCTTTTCATGAACCACAGCTAGACTCATTGCATGTGTGTTCTTCTCACAAACCACATAAGGATCCACCAGTGTTATTGGATGTCTGTTCTTTTCATGAACCACACCCTGTGATATTGCATGTGTGTTCTTCTCACAAACCACACATGGATCCACTAGTGTCATTGCATGTGTGTTCTTTTCATGAACCACAACTAGAGTCATTGCATGTCTGTTCTTTCCACAAACCACATATGGATCCGCTAGTGTCATTGTATGTGTGTTCTTTTGATGAACCACAGCTAGAGTCATTGCATGTCTGTTCTTCTCACAAACCACATAAGGATACACCAGTGTAATTGCATGTGTGTTCTTCTCATGAACCACAGCTAGAGTCATTGCATGTCTGTTCTTCTCACAAACCACATAAGGATCCACCAGTGTCATTGGATTTGTGTTCTTTTAATGAACTACACCCAGTGTCATTGGATGTGTGTTCTTCTGACAAACCACACCAAGTGTCATTGCATGCGTGTTCTTATCACAAACCACACATGGATCCACCAATGTCATTGGATGTGGGTTCTTTTCACAAACCACAGCTAGAGTCATTGCATGTGTGTTCTTCTAAACAAACCACACATGGATCCACCAGTGTCATTGCATGTATGTTCTTTTCAAGAACCACACCAAGTGTCATTGCATCTCTGTTCTTGTCACACACCACATATGGATACACCAGTGTCATTACATGTCTGTTCTTCTCACAAACCATATAGGGATACACTAGTGTCATTGGATGTGTGTTCTTTTCATGAACCACACCCTATGACATTGGATGTGTGTTCTCCTCACAAACCACAAATGGATCCACCAGTGTCATTGGATGTGTGTTCTTTTCATGAACCATAGCTAGAGTCATTGCATGTCTGTTCTTTCCACAAACCACATATGGATCCGCTAGTGTCATTGTATGTGTGTTCTTTGGATGAACCACAGCTAGAGTCATTGCATGTGTGTTCTTCTCACAAACAACATCAGGATACACAAGTGTAATTGCATGTGTGTTATTCTCATGAACCAGAGCTAGAGTCATTGCATGTCTGTTCTTCTAACAAACCACATAAGGATACACTAGTGTCATTGGATGTGTGTTCTTTTCATGAACCACACCTAGTGTTATTGGACGTGTGTTCTTCTCACAAACCACACTAAGTGTCATTGCATGTGTGTTCTTCTCACAAACCACACATGGATCCACCTGTGTCATTGGATGTGTTTTGTTTGCACAAACCACAGCTAGAGTCATTGCATGTGTGTTCTTCTAAACAAACCACACATGGATCCACCAGTATCATTGCATGTCTATTCTTTTCATGAACCACACCTAGTGTTATTGCATGTCTGTTCTTCTCACAAACCACATAGGGATACACCCGTGTCATTGCATGTCTGTTATTCTCATGAACCACATCTAGTGAACATTGCATGTCTGTTCTTCTCATGAACCACACCCAGTGTCATTGCATGTCTGTTCTTCTCACAAACCACATAGGGAAACACCCGTGTCATTGCATGTCTGTTCTTCTCATGAACCACGTCTAGTGTCATTGCATGTGTATTCTTCTCATGAACCACTCCCAGTGTCATTGTCTGTCTGTTCTTCTCACAAACCACATAAGGATCCACCAGTGTCATTGGATGTGTGTTCTTTTCATGAACCACACACAGTGTCATTGGATGTATGTTCTTCTCACAAACCACATAAGGATCCACCAGTGTCATTGGATGTGTGTTCTTTTCATGAACCACACCTGGTGTCATTGGATGTGTGTTATTTTCATAAACCACATAAGGATCCACCAGTGTCATTGGATGTGTGTTCTTTTCATGAAACACACCTAGTGTCATTGGATGTGTGTTCTTCTCACAAACCACACATGGATCCACCAATGTCATTGCATGTGTGTTCTTTTCATGAACCATAGCTAGAGTCATTGCATGTTTGTTCTTTCCACAAACCACATATGGATCCACTAGTGTCATTGCATGTTTGTTCTTTTCGTGACCCACAGCTAGACTCATTGCATGTGTGTTCTTCTCACAAACAAGATAAGGATCCACCAAGGTCATTGCATGTGTGTTCTTCTCATGAACCACAGCTAGAGTCATTGCATGTTGGTTCTTCTCAGAAACCACATAAGGATCTGCCAGTGTCATTGCATGTGTGTTCTTTTCATGAACCACACCCAGTGTCATTGGATGTGTGTTCTTTTCACAAACCACACATGGATCCACCAGCGTCATTGCATGTTTGTTCTTTTCACAAACCACATATGGATCCACTAGTGTCATTGCATGTCTGTTCTTTACATGAACCACACCTAGTGTCATTGGATGTGTGTTCTTCACACAAACCACACATGGATCCACCAGCGTCATTGCATGTCTGTTCTTTTCATGAACCACGCATGGATCCACCTAGTGTGGTTGCATGTCTATTCTTTTCACAAATCACATATTGATCCACCAGTGTCATTGCATGTGTGTTCTTTTCATGAACCACAGCTAGAGTCATTGCATGTCTCTTCTTTCCACAAACAACATATGGATCCACTAGTGTCATTGCATGTCTATTCTTTTCGTGACGCACAGCTAGAGTCATTGCATGTGTGTTCTTCTCACAAACCACATAATGATACACCAGTGTCATTGCATGTGTGTTCTTCTCATGAACCATAGCTAGAGTCATTGCATGTCTATTCTTCTCAGAAACCACATAAGGATCCACCAGTGTCATTGGATGTGTGTTCTCTTAATGAACCACACCCAGTGTCATTGGATGTGTGTTCTTCTCACAAACCACACATGGATCCACCAGCGTCATTGCATGTCTGTTCTTTTAATGAACCACACATGGATCCACCTAGTCTGATTGCATGTCTGTTCTTTTCATGAACCACATATGGATCCACTAGTGTCATTGCATGTCTGTTCTTTTCATGAACCACAACCAATGTCATTGCATGGCTGTTCCTCTCATAAACCACACACGGATCTACCAGTGTCATTGCACGTGTGTTCTTCTAATGAACCACACATGGATCCACCTAGTGTGATTTCATGTCTATTCTTTTCACAAATCTCATATGGATCCACTAGTGTCATTGGATGTCTGTTCTTTTCATGAAGCACAACCAATGTCATTGCATGTATTTTCCTCTCATAAACCACACATGGATCCACGAGTGTCATTACATGTGTGTTCTTCTCATGAACCAGAGCTAGAGTCATTGCATGTTAGTTCTTCTCACAAACCACATAAGGATCCACCAGTGTCATTGGATGTGTTTTTTTCATGAACTAGACCCAGTGTCATTGCATGTGTGTTCTTCTCACAAACCACACATGGTTCCACCAATGTCATTGGATGTGTGTTCTTTTCATGAACCACAGCTAGAGTCATTGCATGTGTGTTCTTCTCACAAACCACATAAGGATCCACTAGTGTTATTGGATGTCTGTTCTTTTCATGAACCACACCCTGTGATATTGCATGTGTGTTCTTCTCACAAACCACACATGGATCCACTAGTGTCATTGCATGTGTGTTCTTTTCATGAACCACAACTAGAGTCATTGCATGTCTGTTCTTTCCACAAACCACATATGGATCCGCTAGTGTCATTGTATGTGTGTTCTTTTGATGAACCACAGCTAGAGTCATTGCATGTCTGTTCTTCTCACAAACCACATAAGGATACACCAGTGTAATTGCATGTGTGTTCTTCTCATGAACCACAGCTAGAGTCATTGCATGTCTGTTCTTCTCACAAACCACATAAGGATCCACCAGTGTCATTGGATTTGTGTTCTTTTAATGAACTACACCCAGTGTCATTGGATGTGTGTTCTTCTGACAAACCACACCAAGTGTCATTGCATGTGTGTTCTTATCACAAACCACACATGGATCCACCAATGTCATTGGATGTGGGTTCTTTTCACAAACCACAGCTAGAGTCATTGCATGTGTGTTCTTCTAAACAAACCACACATGGATCCACCAGTGTCATTGCATGTATGTTCTTTTCAAGAACCACACCAAGTGTCATTGCATCTCTGTTCTTGTCACACACCACATATGGATACACCAGTGTCATTACATGTCTGTTCTTCTCACAAACCATATAGGGATACACTAGTGTCATTGGATGTGTGTTCTTTTCATGAACCACACCCTATGACATTGGATGTGTGTTCTCCTCACAAACCACAAATGGATCCACCAGTGTCATTGGATGTGTGTTCTTTTCATGAACCATAGCTAGAGTCATTGCATGTCTGTTCTTTCCACAAACCACATATGGATCCGCTAGTGTCATTGTATGTGTGTTCTTTGGATGAACCACAGCTAGAGTCATTGCATGTGTGTTCTTCTCACAAACAACATCAGGATACACAAGTGTAATTGCATGTGTGTTATTCTCATGAACCAGAGCTAGAGTCATTGCATGTCTGTTCTTCTAACAAACCACATAAGGATACACTAGTGTCATTGGATGTGTGTTCTTTTCATGAACCACACCTAGTGTTATTGGACGTGTGTTCTTCTCACAAACCACACTAAGTGTCATTGCATGTGTGTTCTTCTCACAAACCACACATGGATCCACCTGTGTCATTGGATGTGTTTTGTTTGCACAAATCACAGCTAGAGTCATTGCATATGTGTTCTTCTAAACAAACCACACATGGATCCGCTAGAGTCATTGCATGTCTGTTCTTTTCATGAACCACACCCAGTGTCATTGCATGTCTGTTCTTCTCACAAACCACATATGGATACACCAGTGTCATTGCATGTCAGTTCTTCTCCCACACCACATAGGGATACACTAGTGTAATTGCATGCTTGTTCTTATCATGAACCACATCTAGTGTCATTGCATGTGTGTTCTTCTCATGAACCACACACAGTGTCATTGCATGTCTGTTCTTCTCACAAACCACATAAGGATCCACCAGTGTATTGGATGTGTGTTATTATCATGAACCACACCCAGTGTCAGTGGATGTGTGTTCTTCTCACAAACCGCACATGGATCCACCAGTTTCATTGGATGTGTGATCTTTTCATGAACCACAGCTAGAGTCATTACATGTCCGTTGTTTCCACAAACCACATATGGATCCACCAGTGTCATTACATGTGTGTTCTTTTCATGAACCACAGCTAGTCATCGCATGTCTGTTGTTCTCACAAACCACATAAGGATACACTAGTGTCATTGCATGTCTCTTATTTTCATGAACCACACACAGTGTCATTGGATGTATGTTCTCCCAAACCACATAAGGATCCACTAGTGTCATTGGATGCTTGTTCTTGTCATGAACGACATCTAGAGTCATTGCATGTCAGTTCTTCTCACAAACCACATAAGGATCCACCCGTGTCATTGCATGTTTGTTCTTTTCATGAACCACACATGGATACACCCAGTGTGATTACATGTATGTTCTTTTCATGAACCACATGTGGATCCACTAGTGTCATTGGATGTATGTTCTTTCAGGAACCATACATAGTGTCATTGGATGTCTGTTCTTTTCATAAACCACATAAGGATCCACCAGTGTCGTTGGATGTGTGTTCTTTTCATGAACCACACCCAGTGTCATTGGATCTGTGTTCTTCTCACAAACCACACATGGATCCACCAGTGTCATTGGATGTGTGTTGTTTTCATGAACCATAGCTAGAGTCATTGCATGTGTATTCTTTCCACAAACCACATATGGATCCACCAGTCTCATTGCATGTATTTTCTTTTCATGAACCATAGCTAGAGTCATTGCATGTGTGTTCTAATCACAAACCACAGAAGGATACACCAGTGTCATTGCATGTGTGTTCTTCTCATTAATGACATCTAGAGTCATCGCATGTCTGTTATTCTCACAAACCACATAAGGATCCACCAGTATCATTGGATGTGTGTTCTTTTCATGAACCACACCCAGTGTCATTGGACGTGTGTTCTTCTCACAAAGCACACATGAATCCACTGGTGTAATTGCATGTCTGTTCTTTTCATTAACCACACATGGATCCACCCAGTGTGATTGCATGTCTGTTCTTTTCATGGACCACATATGGATCCACAAGTGTCATTGCATGTCTGTTCTTCTCATGAACCACAGCTAGAGTCATTGCATGTGTGTTCTTCTCACAAACCACACATGGATCCACCAGTGTCATTGCATGTCTGTTCTTTTCATGAACCACACCCAGTGTCATTGGATGTGTGTTCTTCTCACAAACCACACATGGATCCACCAGTGTCATTGCATGTTCGTTCTTTTCATGAACCACACATGGATGTAACATCCCAATTTCAGCAACCCTGACTAGTTGTCAAGAAGGCAAAAATCAGGGGGAAGAAAAACTTCTTCTTGTTAAGTGTTGTAGTGTTTTCTTGTTGATGGCCTATGCTTATGCTTATGATTGTGTATTAGAAGATATACTCCTTACCTCAACACAAGTGGACAAAAGCTACTTCCCAAAACAGTCTTGGCTTAAATTCCATATTCTCAAATATTCTGGCATTTCAAAACCTGAGCTAAGAAGCCTTTGCAAACCCACTATTTTAGTAGTCTCTATTGATCAAACTATGGAGAGCCATAAAATACTATATCCTTATGTTTTCAAGACAGAACCTCCAACTACTCTCCTCTCTAGGTTTCCCAAAACACCTTTGTTAAACTTTTAAATTCTACTCTTGGTAGAAATACCAAGGACTCTCACCTTATTCAAATCCAACACTTCAAAATACCCATACTCACCTCAAGCTAGGCTTGAAGGTAACCCCAGTAGTAGGTTTTCTTAGTTTATAAGATGAGTTGCCTTGATCTGCTGTCTAATGAATTGCCTTGATCTGCTATTTGACTTGATTGCTTAGAAGTAGTATGAGCTACTCTAGGAGCTCATCCACTAGGATCAAAATTTCTAATTCAACAAACCCTAAGCAAGAATACAATCTGGACCTAATATCTAGCCACCAGGTGATCATCTAAAACCCTTAACTAGATCAATTCTGTAGTGATCCATTCTAGAAGCTTCCAAGTCAATGAAGCCCCATATCAAGCATGGATCCCTTCTACTCAATCTACTCTTTAATATCATCCACTGGATGATGCTTTTGGTACCTTGCAACGCATCAAAATCATCTTCACCCACATTCTAGTCAAAAACCCTAAATCTGCCAAATTTGGCTGTCTGGAAATATGTTTCCAACATCACCTTTTTGAATGCCTCCTTTTCCCAACCCTTGTGCCTTTTTGGAAATGCACTTGAATCATATTGGTAACCATCCTAAGGACTACCAAGTCCCACTCTTTTCCTTGGTTAGATCATTCTCCAACCCACTTGTTCTTGATGGTTTTGCAGGCAAGAAAATAACTATTCCTGCAAATCTAGTCAACATGCCTACTTTGATAGAAGCTCACACCACCATCCAACCTTCTATGGACCAAATCTTTGCATGGTTGTGTTCTGCTCATATAGGTATATCAACATCTACTTTACTTGTTCCAAGTGGATCTTTGTGCTGCTTAAACCCACAAGGTTTTGAAGGCTAGTTCATAATCTCCTTTGGCAGGATTATTTTATTCAGAGTTTGAAAGCCTGTCTTGGTGAGCTCAATCAGGATCAAGCTCAAACCTCTACACCATTGAAATCTACATGACCTGGTCTAAGTATCCATCTATCCCTTGCATCAAGGTGAGCTCTGAGCTCCAAGATACAACAAGCTTTTGGTGGTATGAAATTAACATCACCCTAGATCCTTAATCTAGGGTAATTCACCAAAATCAACTTGGATTATCCAATCCCAAGGTTGCAAATGCTTTCTACACCTTGTATACATCATCTACCACGATCACCAAGATTTCTAAATAATTATCCATAATTATTATGGCTCCAAATCTAATAAATCTCCTTATTAGTCAAAATATCCAAAACTCCTTCCATAAAGAAAAGTTTGGTTTTTGCTAAAACACTTCCCCAACTTTAAACACAATTGAGATCCACATATCATACCCCATCTTCTCACTTCAAAAATAAATATTTTTGAAGGGTTTTATTATTTATTTTTGCCCATTTTCTTAAATGGCTGAATTGGAATAATAAATGTTTTAAATGCTTTTAGGCATCAATAAATCTTGAGAAAATTTCCCCAATTGTGTATTCACAATTGGGACCACTCCACACCAAAAACCCATCTTGCCCAATGTAAAAATAGCAATTTATCTTCTAGAAATTACTTCTATAGTTTTTGAATAAATGGAATTAAGTGGACTTTAAATCTTTAGAAAAATCCCAAATAAATCTTGGAGATGTATCTCAACCTTGTCCATCTACCAGTACCCTTAACTCATCTTGCAAAGATCAAATTTGGAGAACTTGACCATGGTCATTCTATATGGCAGATTTGAACTTTCATCAACCTTAAACCAAAACCCAACCAAACCCTCAACAAATGTGGGCATGTGACCACCACAGCAACTCTAACACCCCCTGGTCGTGTGCACTGTAGAAAAATACTGTAGCACACCCTCTCCCCTTGTCTTTGTGTGCTTAGAAAGAAGAGAGAGAGAGCACACACATTAATTTCGTATCTAGCCTCTTTAATGCCTTGGCAACACCACCACCCCTATCTCTCTGCCCTATGCAGCTCACAGGACCCCATCACGACCACCTCCACCACCATGCTGCCCTATCCATGGCCAGCTCCCTCTCCACCCTCTCCTTGGACTAGATCCATCATGGACCAGCACTATCTCGGGATAATAGGGGCAGAGGCCACTACATCACCTCATTTCTCTCTCAATTTCCTCCCTGGCCACCGAGGATCCTCCCCACGAGCCCCAGCTCCTTTTGAAGCTCCATAGCTCGCTGGAGAAGGAAGACACTCCATCTCGGCTATTTCCAAAGATCCACTCGTGAGGTCCCCTCCCTTCTCCTACCTCTCAGCATGCTAGCTTTATTTGATCCCCTAGATCTGCTTCCTCTAATCCCCGTAGTTTGTTTTACCTAGGGACGACTCTCCAAGCATCACCAACGAACTCTGGCGAGGTCCTCTCGATCATGGTCAAAGAAGGAAAGCTCTGCGTCAAACCTGACCTCCCTTATGCTTCCTCCTGCGTGCATGTCCATCTCTGGCCCAGGACTACCTAACCTCTTCTCTCTCATGGCTTAGGGAACCCTCAGGCACGCCCTCTAGCGGGCGCCCGCGTGCGGTGAGAAGCCCTGTTTGGGAATCTGAATCATACACCATCCTTCCGACCACCGTTGAGGTCGCCGGCGAGTTCCGCATCTCATCCGCCCCTTCTTCGGCGCCGGCGTGCCTCGGCAAGCCCTTCCCCGACAGGTCCCCGCCGCCGCTAGGGTTTCCGAGCGGGTGCGCCCGTCTAAGGAAGAAGAGGAAGCAGGGGTCGTTGATGCAGCCCTAATCGGACGACCCCAGATGGCTGGTACAACTTCGTCGCCCGAGTGCGACTGACCAGCGGGCCCTGCCCCCAGGTCCATTTGAACCCTGCTCCCGCGCGAGCAGCTTCCCGAATGGGCCGAATTCACATAATGCGGCCTAGATCTGGTCACAATTCTGGCCCGTTACCCTCTTCCTTTTTTCTTTTTCTATCAGGTAATATTAGACCGATATTATAGTAGTTAGTTTAAATCCATTTAAAAATAAAAAATACCTCATTTTTCCCACAATCAATTTTTGGCTGGTTCCTGTATGTTTTGCCCAACATGCAGAACCAAAATCCTAGCCTAATATTATTTCCATTTAGTGTGGAAATTAAAATGCTAGCACCTATCCATTTCGCTAAATAAAATCCTATGTGAGCTTCACATATCCAATTGGAGTGATACCAACTACCGTTGGTAGCTTTTGAGCATACCTATCTTTGCACCTTGGTCCCATGCCAAGGTGAATAGTAGTTTGTCTTTAGTAAAAATAACAAAAACATCTCTGATCTGAATTTAGGGATTTCCCTAGGACAAACCAATAGAGGTATTGACCCAATTCCAACTCTCTATGATGTGGTACACTAAGGTCTATCAAAATCCAGAAGCCCATAATTTGCTAAGCCACAGTTGATTTATTGTGAATTAATATGTTCTAGGCTTAGTTATCTCACTAATAAAATCACCTCAATAAACTTTAATATGTTTTAGAAATACCTAACAGGTTTCCTTGGTTTCATATCAAAAGCTTCTATAGATTTAATCTGGTGAAAAAGGCAATTTGTCTACATAACTGCATTTGGGAATTTCCTGAGGGCATTCTGGTAATTATATTGACTTGATTCCAACTCTCAGTGAACAAGTGCACCAAGCCCTACCTAAACGTCCAAGGAAATAATTTATGGAGCTCCAGAACTTCTCTGGTGAATTATTTCCTAAAACTAGGGTCGTATTCACTATAAAAATCACTATAAATCATTGGTAATTGATAAAATAGTGAAACCACTTTTGTTGGTTTCATTTTATCAACACCTATCTGTTGGTATCATTTTTTACACAATGGTGTCATACAGAGTAGGTCCTTGGTCCAAAACCCCCTCTTAGGTTGTTCTTTGACAATAAACCCTAAGGGGTGTTCTTTCCTTTCTTCAAAGACATCTCCATCTCCTAAATCCAATCCTCTCAAAACCATCTGAATCTTAATCTGATATTGTCATTGTTTGCTGTACTGTTTTCGTGCTTGTATTCCTTGTTTTGATTTTGGTCTTGCTTGTTTGCATGTGTGCTTCCTGACGACGATACTTGCGATGTAATCGGAGAGCAGAAGAAGTGATATTATTATTGGTATTGGTATTTTGGGTTATCTAAAGAAGAAGTCCAGGGACATATTGCCATATTGCTGATCATCAGGCAAGCCACCTTCTTGCTCATAAGCCTTGTCCTACCATTTTACTTATGCATGTTTTGTCCACTATTTATGAAACTGCATTGCTTTATTATTTGTTGATGTATATATGGTAGTGGTTTGGCTCCTCCGAACTATTACCCTTTTTTACTATTAAGTACAACCCCCTTGGTGACACCGATTCGTCCCTAGAATGGTAGATGGTAATACACCATATCCCTTTGGAGACCCCGTTTTAGCCGAAGCAAAACTAGAGGATGGGAAGACCCTGGAAAAGTTTTACCAAATGCTTTATGATAAACATTGGTGAGGTGGGACCTCCCAAGAGATGTTGAGAAAGAAAAACGTTTTGTTTTACAAAATGCTGAAGGAAAGATGGAGGAAAAATATTTACGAAAACACACCTGGTTCTTTGCAGTTTTGCTAGAACAATTAACCCTGTGCAACCACATTACTCTAGACTAGGATAGGGCTAGATTTGATGGTTGTTTATTCTGGTATAAGCTGCCTCGCAACTATTATAGGGGATAAAACTCCCTGGAGGGTGGGCGTTCTCTGGACAAACGGTCCATGTGGGACATCGACCGGGAGAAGGAACGAAGGGTTTACGGACCTCCACGCGTTACTATGAGCCCCTCATTGAAAGGGCACACTCGAGAAGTGCTCCGGTTGGCTATGAACTATATAGGGCGTCCCGGTTTTGAGGGGAATTGCACTCATAGGGTAGGCACTTATGACCCCCTTCTTTTCAGCTTCTTGGGCAGCTTCTCCCAGAAGCTATCCTCCACCAGCTTCTCTCAGAAGCTCATTTTTAAAATTCGTTCAAACTTCTTAACTAGTAGTTTCAACGTCAATTTAAAAGTATAAACTATTTTGGCAGATGAGATTCTAGGAGAAGCTGGTAGAGGGTAGCTTCTGGGAGAAGCTACGCAAGAAGCTGAAAAGAAGGGGGCCTATATCGGAGTGGGCATCCGGAGAGTCTTGATTGGTTACTCGACCCACGATCGGTGAAGATCAGGGAAGTGTACCCGGATGGTGTGGGTAAAGTGTACAACCTCTACAGAGTGTAAATCTATACGAATAGCCGCGTCCGCGATCATGGACAGTTGGGATGGTTGCTGTAGAGCGGTGCTGATTTTGCTTTCAAAAAGGATTTTGGAAAAGAAAATGGCTTTGGAAATGTTTTGACCATGGGATGGTCGGAAAGGATACCTACTTTGACCATGGGATGGTCAGAAAGGTATGGAAGGAGTTTGGTCGTGGGACGATCCGAAGACAGAAACAAATGGGCGAGCCTGTCCTAATGTTTTCCAAAACTTTTCAAAAAGGTTTCCAGAATGGTTTACAAAGGTTTTCAACAAAGATATGTAGATGCTATATCTACAAGAGAAACTATTTGAGAAAAGAACCTCTCTTGGAGCTCTCCTACTACCACAGCCATAATGCATATCTTCTTGTTATTATTGTTATCTTAAGGTGGTTTGCGAGTACATTCAAAGTACTCACTGGCATTGTCCCTGGCTATTAACTTGGCCATAACTCAAGGAGAAGGTGGTGTGGCGACTATGCGAGCTAGGATGTCCTCCCAGTCAGTTGCCTGTAGGTTAAGGCATGATTGGGCTGTTGGAGATATGCCCAAGAGGCAATAATAAAAGTGGTTATTATTATATCTTTATGTTTATGATAAATGTTTACATCCCATGCTATAATTGTATTAACCGGAAACAATAATACTTGTGTGTTTTGTAAACATAAAAGAGTCCCTAGTAAGCCTCTTGTTAAACTAGCTTGTTGATTAATGGATGATCATGGTTTCCTGATCATGGACGTTGGATGTCGTTAATAACAAGATCATATCATTAGGAGAATGATGTGATGGACAAACACCCGTAGTAAGCATAGCATAAGATCAAGTCATTAAGTTTGTTTGCCATAAGCTTTAAAATACATAGTAACCTAATCCTTCGACCATGAGGTTATGTTAATCACCATCACCGGATGGATACTTTGATTACATCAAACACCGCTTCGTAACTGGGTGGTCATAAAGGTGTCATTGGGTATTCTGAAAGTATGTGTTGAAGCGCATGAACCAAGATTGGGATTTGTCCATCCATATGACGGATAGATAAGCTCTGGGCCCTCTCGGTGGAATGTCATCTAGTTAGCTTGCAAGCATGTGACTAGGTCACAAGGGATGACATATCACGGAACGAGTAAAGAGTACTTATCAGTAACGAGGTAGAACTAGGTATAGAGATACCGACGATCAAACCTTGATTAAGTAAAGTATCGTGTGAGAAAGGGAATTGGTCTCGTATGTAAATGGTTCTATCGATCACGAAGTCATCGTTGAGTTTGTGGGAGCCATTATGCATCTCCAGGTCCCGCTGATGGTTATTGATAGGAGATGTGTCTCTGTCATGTCTACATATTCACGAACCGTAGGGTGACACACTTAAGGTTCGAAGTTGTTTTAAGTAGATATGGAATGTGCATTGGAGACCGAATGTTGTTCGGAGTCTCGGATTGGATCCGGGACATCACGAGGAGCTCCGGAATTGTCCGGGGAGTAAGATTCATATAATGGGGATCTTTTTCGGAGGTAGGAAATGTTCTGGAGTATTTGTATGGGGTTTCCAGAAGGTTTCGGAATGTTCTGGAAGGTTCTGGAAGATTTCTTGGAGTTTGCTTGAAAATCAAGAAAGGATCAAGGAACCCTTGTGGGGCAAGACAAGGAGTCGTGGGGGAGGAGGACTCCTCCCCCTTCCCAATCCGACGGCCAAGGAGGGAGGGGAGTCCTACAAGGACTCCACCTCCCCATGGCGCCTCCCTCCTTTAAATAGAGGGGTGGAGGCGCCACCCCTGGCCCCCTCCACTCAAAACCCTAGCCGCCTCTCTCCTCCTCCTTTCTTCTGCTCAGGCTTAGGCGAAGCCCTACAGAATTCTCTACTCCACCACCACCACGCCGTCGTGCTGCTGGGATTCCGTGGAGAAGATCTACTACCTCCGCTGCTCGCTGGAACGGGGAGAGGAAGGTCTGCTTCGACTCCGCACGTGTGATCGACTGCGGAAGCGCTACTGGAACGCGGCGCCGGAAGGATCGTCCACTCGATCTTGAGATCGGCAATTGATCGACTACATCAACCACGTGATCCAATCTCGTAACGCTTTCGGGTCTACAAGGTTTAGTACAGATCTATCTCATTGCACATGTCTAATAGATTAGATCTGGGTTTTGTTCGTTCTTGCGGTAGAATTTTTTTTTCCATGCTACGAACCCATCAGTGGTATCAGAGCCGTGTCTATGCGTAGATCTGTTGCACGAGTAGAACACAATGTTTTTGTGGGCGTTGGTGCTCGTGTCGTTTTTTGCTTTGTGTACTTTGCATCTTGCGGTATGGTGGGATGAAGCGGCTCGGGCTAACCTTACATGTCATCGCACATGAGACTTGCTCCATGCTTGACGTGTAACTTGCTTTGCACAAGTGGCTTTGCGGGTGTCTGTCTCTCCCACCATAGTATAGATCCAATCTACACTTTGCACTTGATAGCACTGGTATCAACGTTGTGGTTCATGTTCGTAGGTAAGATCCTTTCTTATTCGAAAGCCCCAAGCCACGTAAAACATGCAAAGAAAATTAGAGGCGTCTAACTCGTTTTTGCAGGGGTTTTGTGATGTGATATGGCCATTATGTGATTGATTATAGTTGATGTATGCAATGATCCTTATTGTAATATGGCAACCGGCAGGAGCCTAATGGTTGTCTTTAAATTTTGTTTAAGACGTGCGTGTCTATTCATCATGTAATAGCTTTATTCCAAGTAGTTGTAATAGTTACTGTTGGTGATGGACAACCATGAAGCGGCGCCACGGACCTTGACGCAATGCTGGTGATGATGGAGATCATGTCCGTGCTTTGGAGATGGAGATCAAAGGCGCAAGAAGAAAGGGCCATATCATATCACACTAATTATGAATTGCATGTGATGTTAATCCTTTATGCATCTTGTATTGCTTAGATCATGACGGTAGCATTATAAGATGATCCCTCTCACTAAATATCAAGTAATAAAGTGTTCGTCCTTAGATGGCACCATTGCTAAGACTCGTCGTTTCGAAGCATCTCGTGATGATCGGGTGTGATAGACTCTACTTGTGCATACAATGGGTGCAAGCCAGATTTGCACATGCGGAAACTAAGGTTAACCTTGAAGAGCCTAGCATGTACAGACATGGTCTCGGAACACGGAATACTGAAAGGTAAAGCATGAGTCATATGGATGATATGATGAACATGTTGATTGTTCGCCTTTAAAGCTACATCATCTCACGTGATGATCGGACTTGGTGTAGTGGATTTGGTTGATGTAATCACTAAAACAACTCGAGGGATGTTGTTTTGAGTGGGAGTTCATTTGTAATTTCGATTAGTCGAACTCAATTTATCATAAACACAATCAAAGTGAATTTGCATAGTTTGTTGTAGTCATTGGCATCCGTTCACCACCTTACGCTTAGTTATAGTTGAGATAGTGGAACTATAGAAATTCTGGATATTTGCTTTACGAACTGGTATCGTATTGTTTTGAGTGTCAATCTAAAGTTTAAAAGTCCTATTGCAAACTTTCAGCAAACTCCGTTTACTCTGTGAAGTTTAATAAATAGTATTAAATCAAGAGTAACAATTCCAGTGTTAGTATCTAATGTATCATGTTTGCCTCCATGATTCTTGATACTCAAAAAGATTTTTTTTAATATCAAGTTTGTCTAAGAGCTGAAAGCAATGTTTCATAAACCATCACATGTGAAAGGTATTGCGATATCTAAAACAATGTGTTGGTTACAACATGATAGAGTATACGTCCTCATATTTGATGAGAATTTGTGAAGGTTGGAGACACTAGTCGTCCTAATCCTCCAAAAGGTTTTGAAAAAGAAACATTATACTCGCAATTCACCTTTATAAGCTATAGCAGCTTGATCATGAAAGTTGTCATGATAAGGATGAATAGAAGATGTAAGTAAAATGTTTACTACACTAATAGATTACTAAAGAATGGTTTTTTTTTTGAAAGAATGCCAAACATTTGATGATGGTGATCCACTTCAAAGTGCAAGTCCAAAGGTATTAGTATTTGACTATATACGCTTTGTACTATGTGTCATGTGAATGACACCATTATAGATGTTGATAGATTCTTTTAAAAGAAAAAAGGAATTGCTGAAAGAGAATCTATAAAATATTTGGCAGAAATTATAAGGTTGGAGATGTCCAACTTGGGTATGTAGAAGATATACATGTTATGGTTGTATTCCTTTCTTGTTAAACAATGTGGCTCTTAGGTATTGGATACCGAATCGGTTGGTATGAAGTGTCATATAGGACAACGCAATTCAGGAACTACAATGGCCTAAGTAACTAGCAAGAGAATGAGTGATGATGTTCATCGAAAACAAATAAAGTGTTATTGTGTTTTTTGTTGTCATCAAACCTAGCCTTCAAGATTTGTTTTAATAATTGTTATTTTGTTCCGGTATTACGAGAAAAATGGTTGTTCAAATAATAACCGTATTCCATAAAGGATGGATGAACTTTTACAAGTCTAGTGGGAGAAATCACATCCATAAACACTATTGCTAAAATGTCGCAAGACAAATGATTGAAATATCACTTATGAAGTGACATTGCTGTTTAAATTATATTTGAAAGAAAACATGAAGAAACTCCATGTTGATGGAATTTTGGACTCTTTGATTTTGATCAATTGACGCATGTGAGACTTTTCTCGAGATAATTGAAACTCCGTCCATAGGCCAGATAGGAACGGATGACTAGCTTATTGGAAATTGTGCATGCTGATGTGCATAGTCCATTATGTGTAGCCATATGTGATGGATCTTTTTTCTTCATATGCTTTCTCCGAAAATTTGAGTGAATATATCTGTATATTTACTTAATAAGGAGGAAGTATGAAACATTTGAAAGTTTTTCAAAGCCTTTCAAGATGAAGTTGAAAATCATTGTAACAAGAAAATAAAGAGTTTATGATTCGATCATAAAGGAAGATATTTGAGTTACATGTTTAGCAAAAACACCTAAGACTTGAGAAAGTGTTGCATGATTTGTGTTTCCCGATAAACCATAGGAGTATGGCATATTCGAGAGATGAAATCAAACCATGTTTGAGATGGTAAGATCAAAGGTGTCATTTATAAAACTGCCATTATATATTAAAGATTAAAGCTTTAGTGACTACCGCTTTTACACGGAAAAGAACTCCATCGTGATCCGATGAAATGACACCATATAAGTCATGGTTTGGGATAAAACCCGAATTGTCTTTTCTTAAATTTTCGTATGTTATGCATAAGTAAAATGTTTACAACCAAAGTCAGATAAGCACGTCTTGTAGGTTATCCCAAAGAATTTATTGGGAAATTCTCCATAAAACCAAGGACAAAAGAGTTTGTTACTTGGAACGTCAAGTTTCTTGAGAAGGAATTTTTCGTGAAAAGTTAAGTGGGAGGACAATAGAACTTTGATAAGGTTGTTGAACCTTAGCTATATGTGCTAAGTAGCGCAGCGCCGGAAAGTGTCCCGGTGACGGCCACAATGCTCATGGCTCTCGTGATTACAAAAGGTGTGATCTCGGAGATTAGAGTTCCTATAGAACCGTGTGGGTCGGTAAGAATCAAATAGTAAGATTTGATAAGCAAGTCGTTATTGTTTTGACAATGATGAACCGACTACATGCAAAGAAGCAATGATGGGCCCTGACTCCATAAAATGACTAGAAGTCATGGAATCCGTGATAGCATCCATACACGAGAAATCAAGTTTCTGAACTTTGAAGACCCTCCGGAAAGGCGTGAAGCCTATCGGTCGTGTTTGGATCTATAAAGAAATAGACATGGATGTTTCAAATCTATGAAATAGTCGACATGTCGGAAAGAGTTTACGACAATGTTCAAGGAATTGACTATGATAAGATTTGATCTTTCATAGCGATATTTAGTCTGGACGGATTAATGTAGCAACCACTACATATATTTTGGTATATGGTAGTTGAACAAACAAAACAAGTTCTTCTAATAGAATGGTTACCTAGGACGTGTACATGACACGATCCAAAGGGTTTTGTTAATTCAAAGGATGCTAAAAGAGTATACAAAACTTCAATGGTTGAAGTAAGCATAGCGGAGTTGGAATCTTCACCATGATGAAACTATTAAAAGAGTTTAAATTCATCGGGATGACGATGCTTGCATTTGCAAGAAATTAAGTGGGAGCGCTGAGACATATTTCTAAAACATTATGTAGAGGACATATTGTTGATTGGAAATGATGTATCTTGTATTGACACAGGTTAAGAATTTCATTTTGATGAAAGACTTAGGCATAACCCAAGAATTAGGCATCAATGTCTATATGGATAGATTGAGGCGCTAATATGGTTTTGCCAAATGTACATAGATAAGATGTTGAATGAGTTCAATATGGAAACAACAAGAAAGGTTCTTGATGCACGGAAAGGACTGAATCAAGATTCGAGTGTGTTGACACGAGATTCAAGTGTTTTGACACTTGGTGAAATCACAAGAATATTTTGATCAATCATTCTTTGAGATGTACACATCCAGATATGTCCTATGCTCTAAGAGCATATACCAGAATGATTCATAAGATGATTATTGGACAATAGTAAAGATATTCTTATGAGCTTTGGAAGAACTAAGAATATACCATGTATAAGTGACAAATAGTTAAAGGTAGTTCATTGTAAAGTGTTACATTGATACTAGTTTTGTCACAAGATACAAATTAAATTTATCTCAATTTAGACTATGGGCAGCACAATGTAATGGAAAGGATGTTCCATGATGGATTTGGATGAGTTCCAAAATTGAGACATTGTGACGGATACTACAACAAAAGGCTAAGTATATAAACTGCTATAGTAGCAACAAATGAGGGCATTTGTGTTAAGTAGTTTGTTATCAAACTAGGTGTGGTTCAAAGTGGGCTAATACTATGAAGATATATTGTGTGACAATAATATCAACATATTTTGAGCCGAAGGAACTAAAGGTCTCACCAAAGGACCAAATTTATACAATGCCATCTCATTGGAGAATGAGTAATGCGTAGAGACGCAAGGACATGCAAATACACACGGACCTGGAAGTGTCAGACCCGAAGATTATGTTTACCACTAGCAATAGTGTCTATACAACACCAGAAAGCCATAGGTGTTGAATGCAAGTGGGAGACTGTTGGAGATATGCCCAAGAGGCAATAATAAAAGTGGTTATTATTATATCTTTATGTTTATGATAAATGTTTACATCCCATGCTATAATTGTATTAACCGGAAACATTAATACTTGTGTGTTTTGTAAACATAAAAGAGTCCCTAGTAAGCCTCTTGTTAAACTAGCTTGTTGATTAATGGATGATCATGGTTTCCTGATCATGGACGTTGGATGTCGTTAATAACAAGATCTTATCATTAGGAGAATGATGTGATGGACAAACACCCGTAGTAAGCATAGCATAAGATCAAGTCATTAAGTTCGTTTGCTATAAGCTTTAAAATACATAGTAACCTAATCCTTCGACCATGAGGTTATGTTAATCACCATCACCGGATGGATACTTTGATGACATCAAACACCGCTTCGTAACTGGGTGGTCATAAAGGTGTCATTGGGTATTCTGAAAGTATGTGTTGAAGCGCATGAACCAAGATTGGGATTTGTCCATCCATATGACGAATAGATATGCTCTGGGCCCTCTTGGTGGCATGTCATCTAGTTAGCTTGCAAGCATGTGACTAGGTCACAAGGGATGACAGATCACGGAACGAGTAAAGAGTACTTATCAGTAACGAGGTAGAACTAGGTATAGAGATACCGACGATCACACCTCGAATAAGTAAAGTATCGCGTGACAAAGGGAATTGGTCTCGTATGTAAATGGTTCTATCGATCACGAAGTCATCGTTGAGTATGTGGGAGCCATTATGGATCTCCAGGTCCCGCTGATGGTTATTGATAGGAGATGTGTCTCTGTCATGTCTACATATTCACGAACGGTAGGGTGACACACTTAAGGTTCGAAGTTGTTTTAAGTAGATATGGAATGTGCGTTGGAGACCGAATGTTGTTCGGAGTCTCGGATTGGATCTGGGACATCACGAGGAGCTCCGGAATTGTCCGGGGAGTAAGATTCATATAATGGGGATCTTTTTCTTAGGTAGGAAATGTTCCGGAGTATTTGTATGCGGTTTCTAGAAGGTTTCGGAATGTTCTAGAAGGTTCTGGATGATTTCTTGGAGTTTGCTTGAAAATCAAGAAAGGATCAAGGAACCCTTGTGGGGCAAGACAAGGAGTCGTGGGGGAGGAGGACTCCTCCCCCCTTCCCAATCCGCCGGCCAAGGAGGGAGGGGAGTCCTACAAGGACTGCACCTCCCCATGGCGCCTCCCTCCTTTAAATAGAGGGGTGGAGGCGCCACCCCCTGGCCCCTCCCACTCAAAACCCTAGCCGCCTCTCTCCTCCTCCTTTCTTCTGCTCAGGCTTAGGCGAAGCCCTGCAGAATTCTCTACTCCAATACCACCACCACGCCGTCGTGCTGCTGGGATTCCGTGGAGAAGATCTACTACCTCCGCTGCTCGCTGGAACGGGGAGAGGAAGGTCTGCTTCGACTCTGCACGTGTGACCGACTGCAGAAGCACTGCCGGAATGCGGCGCCGGAAGGATCGTCCACTCGATCTTGAGATCGGCAAGTGATCGACTACATCAACCACGAGATCCAATCTCGTAACGCTTTTGGGTCTACAAGGGTTAGTACAGATCTATCTTGTTGCAGATGTCTAATAGATTAGGTCTTGGCTTTTATCTAGATTAGATCTGGGTTTTCTTCATTCTTGCGGTAGAATTTTTTTGTTTTCCATGCTACGAACCCATCATGTGCTCTACGCGTGATGATGTTCCGCTGCTGAAGATGGCATAGCCATAATGGAATTTATGTAAGTCTTGTATTTCGGTATATCTCGGATGTTGTAATTATACTTGTCGGTTATGTGCCACGACTAGCTGATCATGGGATCGTGGTTGTATGAATAACAGGTATTCTCGGAGGATTAATCTGGGGGCCCCACAATGGATCCACCCAGTGTGATTGCATGTCTGTTCTTTTCATGAACCACATATGGATCCACTAGTGTCATTGCATGTCTATTCTTTTCATGAACCACAGCTAGAGTCAGTGCATGTGTGTTCTTCTCATGAACCACAGCTAGAGTAATTGCATGTCTATTCTTCTCACAAACCACATAAGGATCCACCAGTGTCATTGGATGTGTGTTCTTTTCATGAACCACACCCAGTGTCATTGGATGTGTGTTCTTCTCACACACCATAGATGGATCCACCAGTATCATTGCATGTTTGTTCTTTTCATGAACCACACATGGATCCACCTAGTGTGATTGCATGTCAGTTCTTCTCACAAACCACATAAGGATCCACCAGTGTCATTGCATGTCTGTTCTTTGCATGAACCACACCTAGTATCATTGCATGTCTATTCCTCTAAACAAACCACACATGGATCCACCAGTGTCATTGCATGTGGTCATTGGATGTGTGTTCTTCTAAACAAACCAGACATGGATCCACCAGTATCATTGCATGTATAATTATTATGGCTCCAAATCTAATAAATCTACTTATTAGTCAAAATCTCCAAAACTCCTTCCATAAAGAAATTTTTGTTTTTGCAAAACACTTCCCCAACTTTAAACACAATTGGGATCCACATATCATACCCCATCTTCCCACTTCAAAAATAAATATTTTCGAAGGGTTTTATTATTTCTTTTTGCCCATTTTCTTAAATGGCTGAATTGGAATAAAAATTGTTTTAAATGCTTTTAGGCATCAATAAATCTTGAGAAAATTTCCCCAATTGTGTATTCACATTTGGGACCACTCCACGCCACAAACCCATCTCGCCCAATGTAAAAATAGCAATTTATCTTCTTGAAATTACTTCTGCAGTTTTTGAATAAATGGAATTAAGTGGACTTTAAATCTTTAGAAAAATCCCAAATAAATCTTGGAGATGTATCTCAACCTTGTCCATCTACTAGTACCCTTAACTCATCTTGCAAATATCAAATTTGGAGAACTTGACCATGGTCATTCTATATGGCAGATTTGAACTTTCATCAACCTTAAAGCAAAACCCAACCAAACCCACACCAAATGTGGGCATGTGACCACCACAGCAAGTCTAACACCCCCTGGTCATGTGCACTGTAGAAAAATACTGTAGCACACACTCTCCCCTTGTCTTTGTGTGCTTGGAAAGAAGAGAGAGAGAGCACACACATTAATTTCGTATCTAGCCTCTTTAATGCCTTGGCAACACCACCACCCCTATCTCTCTGCCCTATGCAGCTCACTGGACCCCATCACGACCACCTCCACCGCCACGCTGCCCTATCCAGGGCCAGCTCCCTCTCCACCCTCTCCTTGGCCTAGATCCATCATGGACCAGCACTATCTCGGGATAATAGGGGCAGAGGCCACTACAACACCTCATTTCTCTCTCAATCTCCTCCCTGGCCACCGAGGATCCTCCCCACGAGCCCCAGCTCCTTCTGAAGCTCCACAGCTCGCTGGAGAAGGAAGACACTCCATCTCGGCTATCTCCAAAGATCCACTCGTGAGGTCCCCTCCCTTCTCCTACCTCTTTGCATGGTAGCTTGATTTGATCCCCTAGATCTGCTTCCTCTAATCCCCTTCTTCATTTTACCTAGGGATGACTCTCCAAGCATCACCAACGAACTTTGGTGAGGTCCTCTCGATCATGCTCGAAGAAGGCAAGCTCTTCGTCAAACCTGACCTCCCTTATACTTCCTCCTGCGTGCATGTCCATCTCTGGCCCAGGACTACCTAACTTCTTCTCTCTCATGGCTTAGGGAACCCTCAGGCACGCCCTCTGGTGGGCGCCCGAGTGCGGTGAGAAGCCCTGTTCGGGAATCTGCATCATACACCATCCTTCCGACCACCGTTGAGGTCGCCGCGAGTTCCGCATCTCATCCGCCTCTTCTCCGGCGCCGGCGTGCCTCGGCAAGCCCTTCCCCGACCGGTCCCTGCCGCCGCTAGGATTTCCGAGCGGGTGCGCCCGTCTGAGGAAGAAGAGGAAGCAGGGGTCGTCGATGCAGCCCTAATCAGACGGCCCCAGATGGCTGGTACCCCTTCGTCGTGCCAATGCGACTGACCAGCGGGCCCCGTCCCACGTCCGTTTGAACCCTGCTCCCACACGAGCAGCTTCTCGGATGGGCCGAATTCACACAATGCGGCCTAGATCTGGTCACAATTCCGGCCCGTTGCCCCTCTTCCTTTTTAACCTTTTTCTTTTAGGTAATATTAGACCAGTATTATAATAGTTAGTTTAAATCCATTTAGAAATGAAAAAGACATCACTTTGCCCAGAATCTATTTTTGTCTAGTTCCTGTATGTTTTTCCCAACATGTAGAACCAAAACCCTAGCCTAATATTATTTCCATTTTGTGTGGAAATTAAAATGCTAGCACCTATCCATTTCACTAAATAAAATCCTATGTGATCTTCACATATCCAATTGGAGTGATACCAACTGCCCTTGGTAGCTTTTGAGCATACCTATCTTTGCACCTTGGTCCCATGCCAAGGTGAATAGTAGTTTGTCTTTAGTAAATATAAAGAAAACATCTCTGATCTGACTTTAGGGATTTATCTAGGTCAAACCAATATATGAATTGACCCAATTCCAACTCTCTATGATGTGGTACACTAAGGTCTATCAAAATCTAGAAGCCCATAATTTTCTAAGCCATAGTTGATTTATTGTGAATTAATCTGTTCTAGGCTTATTTATCTCACTAATAAAATCACCTCAGTAGCTCTGCAACTCCAAAATGAGTGAATCCAATTTCTACAGAAAGGTATTAGAAATACCTAACAGGTTTCCTTGGTTTCATATCAATAGCTTCTGTAGATTTAATCTGGTGAAAAAGGAAATTTGTCTACAGAACTGCATTTGGGAATTTCCTGAGGGCATTCTATTAATTATCTTGACTTGATTCCAACTCTCAGTGAACAATTACACCAAGCCCTACCTAAACATCCAAGGAAATAATTATGGAGCTCCAAAACTTCTCTGGTGAATTATTTTCTTAAACTAGGGTCTTATTCACTATAAAAATCACAATAAATGTTTGCTAATTGAGAAAATAGTGAAACCACTTTTGTTGGTTTCATTTTATCAACACCTATCTGTTGGTATCATTTTTTTACACAACGGTGTCATACAGAGTAGGTCCTTGGTCCAAAACCCCCTCTAAGGTAGTTCTTTGACAATAAACCCTAAGGGGTGTTCTTTCCTTTCTTCAAAGACATCTCAATCTCCTAAATCCAATCCTCTCAAAACCATCTGAATCTTAATCTGATATTGTCATTGCTTGCTGTACTGTTTTGGTGCTTGTATGCCATGTTTTGATTTTGGTCTTGCCTGTTTGCATGTGTGCTTCCTGACGACGATAGTTGCGATGTAATCGGAGAGCAGAAGAAGTGGTATTATTATTGGTATTGGTATTCTGGGTTATCAAAATAAGAAGTCTAGGGTCATATTGCCATATTGCTGATCATCAGGCAAGCCACCTTCTTGCTGATAAGCCTTGTCCTACCATTTTACTTATGCATGTTTTGTCCACTATTTATGAAACTGCATTGCCTTATTATATGTTGATGTATATATGGTAGTGGTTTGGCTCCTCCGAACTATTACCCTTTTTTACTATTAAGTACAACCCCCTTGGTGACACCTACTCATCCCTAGAATGGTAGATGGTGTAATACACCATATCCATTTCGAGACCCCGTTTTAGCTGAAGCAAAACTAGAGGATGGGAAGACCCTGGAAAAGTTTTACCAAATGCTTTATGATAAAACATTGGTGAGGTGGGACCTCCCAAGAGATGATGAGAAAGAAAAACGTTTTGTTTTACAAAATGCTGAAGGAAAGATGTAGGAAAAAGATTTATTCTCGTATGAACAGTGTCATTGCATGTATGTTCTTTTAAACAAACCACACATGGATCCACTAGTATCGTTGCATGTCTGTTCTTTTCTTGAAGCACACCTAGTGTCATTGCATGTCTGTTCTTCTCAAAAACCACATAAGGATACACCAGTGTCATTGCATGTCTGTTCTTCTCATGAACCACATCTAGTGTCATTGCATGTGTGTTCTTCTCATGAACCACACCCAGTGTCATTGCATGTCTGTTCTTCTCACAAACCACATAAGGATCCACCAGTGTCATTGGATGTGTGTTCTTTTCATGAACCACACACAGTGTCATTGGTGTTTGTTCTTCTCACAAACCACATAAGGATCCACCAGTGTCATTGGATGTGTGTTCTTTTCATGAACCACACCTAGTGTCATTGGATGTGTGTTCTTTTCATAAACGACACAAGGATCCACCAGTGTCATTGGATGTGTGTTCTCTTCATGAACCACACCTAGTGTCATTGGATGTCTGTTCTTCTCACAAACCACACATGGATCCACCAGTGTCATTGCATGTGTGTTCTTTTCATGAACCACAACTAGAGTCATTGCATGTCTGTTCTTTCCACAAACCACATATGGATCCACTAGTGTCATTGCATGTCTATTCTTTTCATGGCCCACAGCTAGAGTCATTGCATGTGTGTTCTTCTCACAAACCACATAATGATACACCAGTGTCATTGCATGTGTGTTCTTCTCATGAACCATAGCTAGAGTCATTGCATGTCTATTCTTCTCACAAACCACATAAGGATCCGCCAGTGTCATTGGATGTGTGTTCTTTTCATGAACCACACCCAGTGTCATTGGATGTGTGTTCTTCTCACAAACCACACATGGATGCACCAGCGTCATTGCATGTCTGTTCTTTTCGTGAACCACACATGGATCCACCTAGTGTGATTGCATGTCTATTCGTTTCATGAACCACATATGGATCCACTAGTGTCATTGCATGTCTGTTCTTTTCATGAACCACAGCTAGAGTCATTATATGTGTGTTCTTCTCACAAACCACATATGGATCCACCAGTGTCATTGCACGTATGTTCTTTTCATGAACCACACATGGATCCACCTAGTGTGATTTCATGTCTATTCTTTTCACAAATGACATATGGATCCACTAGTGTCATTGCACGTGTGTTCTTTTTCATGACCACAGCTAGAGTCATTGCATGTCTGTTCTTTCCACAAAACACATATGGATTCACTAGTGTCATTGCATGTCTGTTCTTTTCGTGACCCACAGCTAGAGTCATTGCATGTGTGTTCTTCTCACAAACAACGTAAGGATACACCAGTTTCATTGCATGTGTGTTCTTCTCATGAACCACAGCTAGAGTCATTGCATGTCTGTTCTTGTCACAAACCACATAAGGATCCGCCAGTGTCATTGGATGTGTGTTCTTTTCATGAACCACACCAAGTGTCATTGGATGTGTGTTCTTCTCACAAACCACACATGGATCCACAAGCTTCATTGGATGTCTGTTCTTTTCATGAACCACACATGGATCCACCTAGTGTGATTGCATGTCTGTTCTTTCACAAACCAGATATGGATCCACTAGTGTCATTGCATGTCTGTTCTTTTCATGAACCACAACTAGAGTCATTGCATGCGTGTTCTTCTCACAAACCACATAAGGATCCACCAATGTCATTGCATGTCTGTTCTTTTCATGAACCACACCCAGTGTGATTGCATGTATGTTCCTCCCACAAACCACATATGGATCCACTGTCATTGCATGTCTGTTCTTTTCATGAAGCACAACCAATGTCATTGCATGTAGGTTCCTCTCACAAACCACACATGGATCCACCAGTGCCATTGGATGTGTGTTCTTCTCATGAACCACATCTGGAGTCATTGCATGTCTGTTCTTCTCACAAACCACATAAGGATCCACTAGTGTCATTGGATGTGTATTCTTTTCATGAACCAGACCCAATGTCATTGCATGTGTGTTCTTCTCACAATCCACACATGGATCCACCAGTGTCATTGGATGTGTGTTCTTTTCATGAACCACACCCAGTGTCATTGCATGCCCGTTCTTTCCACAAACCACATAAGGATCCAGCAGTGTCATTGGATGTGTGTTCTTTTCATGAACCACACCAAGTGCCATTGCATCTCTGTTCTTCTCTCAAACCACATAAGGATACACAAGTGTCATTGCATGTGTGTTGTTCTGATGAACCACATCCAGAGACATCGCATGTCTGTTATTCTCACAAACCACACAAGGATACACCCGTGTCATTGCATGTCTGTTATTTTCATGAACCATAGCTAGAGTCATTGCATGTCTGTTCTTCTCACAAACCACATAAGGATCCACCAGTGTCATTGCATGTTTGTTCTTTTCATGAACCACACATGCATCCACCCAGTGTGATTGCATGTCTGTTCTTTTCATGAACCACATATGGATCCACCAGTGTCATTGCATGTTTGTTCTTTTCATGAACCACAGCTACAGTCATTGCATGTATGTTCTTCTCACAAACCACCTAAGGATCCACCAGTGTCATTGGATGTGTGTTCTTTTCATGAACCACACTAAGTGTGATTGCATGTATGTTCCTCTCACAAACCACACATGGATCCACTAGTGTCATTGCATGTGTGTTCTTTTCATGAACCACAGCTAGAGTCATTGCATGTCTGTTCTTTCCACAGACCACATATGGATCCACCAGTGTCATTTCATGTCTGTTCTTTTCATGAACCACAACTAGAATGATTGCATGTGTCTTCTTCTCATAGACCACATAAGGATCCGCTAGTGTCATTGCATGTCTGTTCTTTTTATGAACCACACATGGATCTACCCACTGTGATTGCATGTTTGTTCTTTTGATGAACCACATATGGATCCACCAGTGGCATTGCATGTCTGTTCTTTTCATGAACCACAGCTAGATTCATTGCATGTCTATTCTTCTCACAAACAACCTAAGGATCCACTAGTGTCATTGGATGTGTGTTCTTTTCATGAACCACACCCAGTGTGATTGCATGTGTGTTCGTCTCACAAACCACACATGATCCACCAGTGTAATTGCATGTGTGTTCTTTTCATGCACCACAACTAGATTCATTGCATGTCTGTTCTTTCCACAAACCACATATGGATCCACCAGCGTCATTGCATTAGTGTTCTTTTCATGAACCATAGCTAGAGTCATTGCATGTGTGTTCTTCTCACAAACCACATAAGGATCCACGAGTGTTATTAGATGTGTGTTCTTTTCATGAACCACACCCTGTGACATTGGATGTGTGTTCTCCTCACAAACCACACATGGATCCACCAGTGTCATTGGATGTGTGTTCTTTTCATGAACCACAGCTAGAGTCATTGCATGTCTGTTCTTTCCACAAACCACATATGGATCCGCCAGTGTCATTATATGTGTGTTCTTTGGGTGAACCACAGCTAGGGTCATTGCATGTGTGTTCTTCTCACAAACAACATCAGGATACACAAGTGTAATTGCATGTGTGTTCTTCTCATGAACCAGAGCTAGAGTCATTGCATGTCTGTTCTTCTAACAAACCACATAAGGATCCACTAGTGTCATTGGATGTGTGTTCTTTTCATGAACCACACCTAGTGTTATTGGACGTGTGTTCTTCTCACAAACCACACTAAGTGTCATTGCATGTGTGTTCTTCTCACAAACCACACATGGATCCACCTGTGTCATTGGATGTGTTTTGTTTGCACAAACCATAGCTAGAGTCATTGCATATGTGTTCTTCTAAACAAACCACACATGGATCCGCTAGAGTCATTGCATGTCTGTTCTTTTCATGAACCACACCCAGTGTCATTGCATGTCTGTTCTTCTCACAAACCACATATGGATACACCAGTGTCATTGCATGTCAGTTCTTCTCCCACACCACATAGGGATACACTAGTGTAATTGCATGTTTGTTCTTATCATGAACCACATCTAGTGTCATTGCATGTGTGTTCTTCTCATGAACCACACCCAGTGTCATTGCATGTCTGTTCTTCTCACAAACCACATAAGGATCCACTAGTGTCATTGGATGTGTGTTCTTTTCATTAACCACACCCAGTGTCATTGTATGTGTGTTCTTCTCACAAACCACACATGGATCCACCAGTGTCATTGGATGTGTGTTCTTTTCATGAACCACATCTAGAGTCATTACATGTCTGTTCTTTCCACAAACCACATATGGATCCACCAGTGTCATTGCATGTGTGTTCTTTTCATGAACCACAGCTAGATTTATCGCATGTCTGTTCTTCTCACAAACCACATAAGGATACACTAGTGTCATTGCATGTCTCTCATTTTCATGAACCAAAGCTAGAGTCATTGCATGTCTGTTCTTCTCACAAACCACATAAGGATCCACCAGTGTCATTGCATGTATGTTCTTTTCATGAACCACACATGGATCCACCTAGTGTGATTACATGTCATTTCTTTTCATGAACCACATGTGGATCCACTAGTGTCATTTGATGTGTGTTATTTTCATGAACCATACATAGTGTCATTGGATGTCTTTTCTTTTCATAAAACACATAAGGATCCACCAGTGTCATTGGATGTGTGTTCTTTTCATGAACCACACCCAGTGTCATTGGATCGGTGTTCTTCTCACAAACCACACATGGATCCACCAGTGTCATTGGATGTGTGTTCTTTTCATGAACCATAGCTAGAGTCATTGCATGTCTGTTCTTTCCACAAACCACATATGGATCCACCAGTGTTATTGCATGTATGTTTTGTTCATGAACCACAGCTAGAGTCATTGCATGTGTGTTGTTATCAAAAACCACATAAGGATACACAAGTGTCATTGCATGTATGTTCTTCTCATGAACCACATCCAGAGTCACCGCATGTCTGTTCTTCTCACACACCACATAAGGATCCACCAGTATCATTGGATGTGTGTTCTTTTCATGAACCACACCCAGTGTCATTGGATGTGTGTTCTTTTCATGAACCACACCTAGTGTCATTGGATGTGTGTTCTTTTCGTAAACCACACAAGGATACACCAGTGTTATTGGATGTGTGTTCTTTTCATGAACCACACCTAGTTTCACTGGTTGTCTGTTCTTCTCACAAACCACACATGGATCCACCAGTGTCATTGCATGTGTGTTCTTTTCATGAATCACAGCTAGAGTCATTGCATGTCTGTTCTTTCCACAAACCACATATGGATCCACTAGTGTCATTGCATGTCTATTCTTTTCGTGACCCACGGCTAGAGTCATTACATGTGTGTTCTTCTCACAAACCAGATAAGGATACACTAGTGTCATTGCATGTGTGTTCTTGTCATGAACCACAGCTAGAGTCGTTGCATGTCTGTTCTTCTCACAAAACACATAAGGATCCGCCAGTGTCATTGGATGTGTGTTCTTTTCATGAACCACACCCAGTGTCATTGGATGTGTGTTCTTCTCACAAACCACACATGGATCTACCAGCGTCATTGCATGTCTGTTCTTTCATGAACCATGCATGGATCAACCTAGTGTGATTGCATGTCTGTTCTTTTCACAAACCACATATGGATCCACTAGTGTCATTGCATGTATGTTCTTTTCATGAACCACACCCAATGTCATTGGATGTGTGTTCTTCTCACAAACCACACATGTATCCACCGGCGTCCTTGCATGTATGTTCTTTTCATGAACCACGCATGGATCCACCTAGTGTGATTGCATGTCTATTGTTGGGGATATATTTTTCGGGTATCCTCACAGTTCCTCACTCACCAGGGTGGCCCACTTCGGGTTAGAGCTTTGCTTCACGGGCGGCCCAGTTAGGGAGAGAAGACGGAGTCCAATCCGACTACGGGAAAGACCAGAAGACTTACCGACTTAGGCCCATAATGTTACTTGTAATTCAAGATGTACTCTATAACCAACTCTTAGTCGTAGCCGGATTGATCTCTCATGTAAACCCTAGGCCGGATATCTATATAAGCCATCCTAGGGAGAGCCTTTAGGGCATAAACTCAATATTCTACAATCTCACATCGCACAGGAAAAACCCTTGTAACCCATATTCCGGCTCTGCCGTATTACTAGATTGCTAGCAGGAGTAGGGTCCGTCCAAAGCCGGCGGATTCGAACCTGGGTAAACTTCTGTGTTCACCGTCCCAGAACACCGTACGTCTAACACCCCTCTCTCCCACATGCCTCGAGGACCCCCTCATGGCGTACTTGTCCTCAATCCGTCGATAGTTGGCGCCCACCGTGGGGCAAGTGAGCTTCGGATCTGCGTTCCGAGCGGAATCTGCAAGAATCGGAATCGGCGAGACCATCGCCGTCGGTCGCATCCTCTACGCCAGCGACGTCCCTCTCATCGTTCTCTACGAGACTTGGATACCGGCTAGGGAGGCCGTGACTACCTATACTATCATGTCTTTTGGCGAGATCGATGTTTACATCGGTTTCGCTGAACCTGCCCAACCTACCCCAGCGGTGATGATAGAGGCAGAAGAATCTTCTGGGTCCCCTTTGTCCCCGGATGCGGCAGAATTCCGGATCTCAGAAAACCCTATCCCCACCCAACCCGCACCAATTGCGGAGATAGTGGAGAAATCCGAGCCTGAAGAAGACCGCACGGTCCAAGTCGAATCTGGAGTGGATCTCCCTGGAGAAGCCGGATCCCAGAACGACCCACCCGTGGAAGTCGAAATCCAGGAGGAGCACATTAACGACACTGATTCCGACTCTGACGATGTCGGAACAAATAGGCCTTTCCTCAGGTACACACTAAGATGTATGATACTGCAAGGCTCTAGCGAAGATGCAATCCTCGAAACCATTGAAAGTTTCGATATGGCTGATCGCGAAAGCCGCAGGTACCTCAGGAAGCACGCATCGCACTTCGTCGGATATGTTGGATCCGGATTTGGCTCTGCCGACGCTGGAGAAAACACCGACTCGGTGCTGGAGGCAATTGGAACAAACGCCGACGTTCCCGCATCCTCGGATGAATCCATGACGTCGGCAGATTTCCGAAAGTTCTCCGCAGAATATGAAGAGGAGTACAACTCCAAAGCTGCAGAGGATGGAGAAGCCATGGATGAAGGATCCGGGGAACACTCTCCCAAAATGCAGGATGACATGGACGTTGGAGACAATCCCGAAGTCCAAATGTCCGAAAGTACCGATCAGAGCTTGACTCCGGGAAACGGACCCAAAGCCGTCTTTGCTATCGGCGCTGCCAAGAAGGCAAAGAAGAAGATCAAGAAAAACAAGACCCCAACAAAAGACCCTCTGGCAGAGGAGGTGATTGCCGAGGAATACGAAGAAGACTCGGATGGAGCACTAATCCTAGACGAGCCGAAAAAAGAAGCATCGGTGGATGGACACGTGATCACTGAAGGTGCGCGTAAACTCATCGGTCCCGCATTAACCACACCTATCCCTACAGCTGCAGAACTTACTGCAGATGAGCTGGATGAAAGGGCCCAGGCCCTAGAAGCGCGTCGTCAACAACTCCTTGATGAAGCCAAAAACATCGAGGTGGAGAAGAAGCGCATGTCAAACAAGGAGTACATGTCCCGTTTACATCAGAAGACACGGAAGTGTCACATAGATGACAACCAATTCCAACGTGCCTGTGCTGTCCTTTTTGGAGATGAGATGGGAAAGCCATGAAAGGATAGCAACGGAGATTGGGTTTACCCAACACCAGTGCAAAATACCGTGGCAGCTCGCGAAATTCTATCGGCTAATCCAGGACCAGAGGAGATACGTTTGGGTATCAAGCTACTCAATAACGGACTGGAGCAACAAAAGGTCGCCCTGTCTGGAAGCCAAAAGCTGGTCTCGGATTCTGACCAATGTCGCACAGATCCGGCATGGGCTGACGTAAGATCCCACTACGATCGGGTGCAGTATCATCACCCCGAACATAGGGAAGACAATTATTCAAGAACCGGATCATCGGGGCAGCACCGCAGAACTACACATAACTGCAGCAACGTCGATCCAGCAGCCGAGAAAGACGCGATCGTTGCACTGATTCTGAGGAATCCTCCCTGAAAAGGAGAAGATAAAGAGAAACGTCGGGAGGAGGATCGTCAGAAAATGCCACCTCCTAGACATGAAAACCGTCCGGCTGAGCCTCACCATGGTGGGAACGACAAACAAAGGAACGACAGAAACCACGCTGGCACAAACCGGCAGGGGGCTCGTCATAGTCAAGAACCTCCCCAGAACCGGAATAATCACGCTCCGGACGGAGGCCAGCGATCAGCCAGAAACAACCCAGCTACACCACCCTCTCCACAACACAGTTATCACAACGGCCCCCAAGGAGGTCAAAGAGGACGACATGGCGGAGGAGGTGGTGGCAGAAGCCGAAGTCCGGCTCCAAGGCACCGCAGCCAGAACCGATATTCGGGACGATCCCTATCCCCGAACGACGCAAGGCATAGGATCAACTCCAACATAGAGGCTCGGCGCTACGAAAACGATGACGTGTACGTGCGCCCAAAGTGCTTCGGACCACGCATCAGAGCTACAAAATTCCCGGAAGGATTTGCTATCTCAAGACATATCCAAGCCTACGACGGCATTGCTCGACCAGACACCTGGTTACAGGATTTCTTCCAAGCTTGCTGCATCGCCAAAGGCGGAAACAGCCTGGTCGTAACCCGATATCTCCCACTTATGTTGCAGAAGACGGCACGATCATGGCTCAATCAACTTACAAAGTGCGTTCTTTCGGAATTTCGAAAGCACATATCGGAGGCCCTGTACGGTTGGAGACCTACAGCGTTGCACCCAGAAAGCCGGAGAAACTTGCCGAGATTATCTCGGATGATGGATTGACACCAAGAACTCCTGCGAGGGAGTAAATGATCAAACTGCGATTGAAGCTTTCATTGCAGGTCTCCTAATTGGTTTACTGCGCCATCGCTTGAAGTGTGACAAGGTTACTAATCTGGGAGAGATGATAGAAACAGCAAGCAAGTATGAAGATGCTGACGACGACGTAGAGGGATTACTCAATGTCCTGGCTGTACCTCAGTCGGCAAAACAACCAAAGCAACAGCCTCAGAAGCGTAAAAACACCTCGGAAGAAAAACCCAATGCGGAGATAGCGGTAGTCACTACTGTTTCTGGGTCTGGAGGACGAGGAGGACATGGCGGTGGCCGCGGGCGTGGCCGTGGGACATCAAGGGTCCAAGGTAGGGGAGAGCAACAACCAGGCAAAACCTACACTTGGGCCGACATCGCCAATAACCCATGTGTGCATCACTTGGACGCTAATGGGGGCTCGTCCCACACCAACGCTGAATGTCGTTTTAAGGACATCAAGAGAGATGATACCGCGGGCTACAAAGCTAAGCGGAAGAAGGGAAAGAAAAATCCCGAAAAGGACAAAGAGACCAAGGAAGATCCCGACATGGAGGAAGCCGATGCTTCAAATCCCAAGTCGGAAGGGAAGAAAACTTTTCCCACCAAGAAGGACACTTACGTCACCTTCCTCGGATCTTAACCAGCAAAGGTCAAGAAAGCAGTTCTCCACGAGCTCAATGCAACAGTTCCAGCTGTCCCTCAGTATCTGGACTGGTCGGAAGTGGCAATAACTTTGACCGCGCTGATCATCTGCCTAAGCTACATAGGCGAGGCAAATACGCCTTAATCGTCAATCCACTTATTGACGGTTATGGTTTCTCCAAGACCCTCATGGACGGTGGTAGCAGCATCAACATTCTCTATGTCGAAACGCTACGCCGGATGAAGATCTCGGAAACACAGCTGAACCATAGCTCTCTGATCTTTCACAGAGTTGTCCCAGGAAGACAAGCTAATTCCCTGAGAGAGATCACTTTGGATGGTACTTTCGGAACACCAAAGAATTATCGGACGGAGGCACTTTCCTTCGAAGTGGTCCCGTTCAAGAGCGCATACCACGCTATATTCGGACGTCCGGCTTACTGGGCTTTTATGGCTCGTCCGTGTTACATTTACAATATGATGAAAATTCCAGGTCCCAACGGTGTGATCACCATCAGGGGAGACACGAAGAAGGCGCGAGAGTGCGAGGATGGAAATGCCGCCTTTGCCAAAGCCGTGCTGCACGCCTAGAAGTACCAGGATATCAAGAAGAGCATAGATCCGTCCGAGATGCCCGCGATGAAGAAGGAGATGACAAAGCCAAATCCGGAGTTCAAGGCATCAGAAGAGACGAAGACGACGCCGTTGAAGGGTGATGACCTCTCCAAGGTGACCCAGATAGGCGTAGGCCTAAGTAGCGCATAGGAAAGCGCACTCGTCAAGTTCCTCCAAGCAAATCAAGATATCTTTACATGGCAGCCATCTGACATGACCAGAGTACCTAGGGAACTTGCCGAGCACTCTCTAAATGTAAACCTGAACGCTAAAACCGTCAAATAGTCCTTACGACAGTTTGGTGATGAAAAGCGTAAGGCAATAGCTAAGGAACTAGCACGGCTCGAGTTAGCCGGATTCATAGAAGAGGTCATCCATACTGATTGATTGGCCAACCCTGTAATGGTCCCTAAAAAGGACACCACTGATTTAAGGATGTGTGTTGATTATACTGCCTTGAACAAGGCTTGTCCAAAAGATCTGTTCGCTCCGCCTAGAATTGATCAAGTTATCGATTCTACGGCAGGCTCGGAACTCCTCTGTTTTCTCGACGCATATTCCGGTTATCACCAAATCCGGTTGAAGGAATCTGACAAAATCAAAACTTCATTCATAACTCCCTTCGGAACCTTCTGTTATGTTACGATGCCATTTGGGCTGAAGAACGCAGGAGCTACGTACCAACGCACGATGTAGCGTTGCCTCCATGATCAACTCGGACGCAATGTACATGCATACGTGGATGATATCGTGGTCATGTCCAAAAAGAAGGAAACATTGATTTCCGACTTGGAGGATACGTTCACCAATTTACGAAAATACAACATCATGCTTAACCCGAAGAAATGTTTCTTTGGAATACCTGCCGGAAAATTGTTAGGTTTTATCATATCTCAAAGAGGTATATAGGTGAACCGCGACAAGATAAAGGCTATTCTTAATATTTCCAGGCCAACTCGCCTGAAGGACATAGAAAGAGTAACTGGTTGCATTGCTGCGGTCAGTCAGTTTGTAAGCGGCTTGGTGAAAGAGCCGCACCATTATACAAACTCCTGAAGAAGACCAAGGATTTTGTCTGGACTGACGAAGCTGAAGCTGCACTACAAGACCTAAAGAAAGTACTCTCATCTACTCTTGTCCTTGCAGCGCCGGAACCTCAGGAACCGATGTTGTTTTACATTGCTGCGACACATAAGGTTGTCAGTATAGTTATGCTGGTGGAGAGACCAGAAGAAAATCAGGAGCACCTGGTGCAGTGTCCGACATACTTTGTCAGCGAGGTCCTGACAGAATCAAAACAGCGTTATCCGCACTATCAAAAGTTGGCTTACGGTGTTTTTCTAGCATCTCGTAAGTTACGACACTATTTTTAGCAGCATCCAATTACCGTGGTGAGAAAAGCTCCCATGAGAGATATAATCAACAATAGCGATGCCACAGGACGCGTCGCCAAATGGGGTATAGAGCTTGCAGCTTTTGATATTGAGTACAAACCTCGGACAACAATCAAATCCCAGATCCTTGCTGACTTTGTCGCTGATTGGACAGAGACCAAGGAGAACATGGTCCTCCCTCACTCGGAATATTGGACCCTCTTTTTCGACGGGTCTAAGGCTCGAGGGGGCTCGGGGGCTGGCGTGGTGCTCAAATCACCCCAAGGAGATAAACTTTTATATGTGTTGCAGATCCACTTCACAGCGACAAACAACATTGCCGAGTATGAAGCACTGCTGCATGGAATCCGTATTGCTAAGGATATTGGCATCCGACGTTTGATGTCTTACGGAGATTCAGATCTTGTTGCTCAGCAAGTCTCGGATATTTGTAATGCAAATAAGCACATGGCAGCATATAAAGCTGTCACGGATGATCTATCTAAATTGTTCGAAGGGTTTGAAGTTTAACACATCCCTCGAGCAGAAAACGAGGAAGCAGATGCACTATCTCGAATAGGCTCTGCGCGGAAAGAGGTTCCGGATGGCGCATTTTTAGAACACCTCAAAGTTCCCTCAATAAAGGGAGTAGATGAGGAATATCCGACCAAATCCAACTCGCCTTTAATAGCAGTTCTGGCTGTAATTCCCAGCTGGACTCAACCCTACCTCGATTACTTGGTAGATGGAAAATTACCTGAAGACGAGGTGCTGAGCCGGCAGATTATCCGACGAGCAAAAGCCTATACTATTGTTAGAGGTGAGCTCTATAAACGGATTGTTTCTGGGGTTTTTCAGCGCTGTGTATCTCCGGAAGAAGGAGTGGAAATCTTAAGAGAAATCCACGAAGGCGAGTGTGGTCACCACGCTGTAGCCAAATCTTTAGTGGCAAAAGATTTTCGACATGGATTTTTCTGGCTTACAGCTCAGGCAGATGCCGAACGATTAGCCAAGACATGCAAAGGCTGCCAAAAGTACGCCAAGCAAGCTCATGTTCCGGCTGATCAGCTGCGAACAATACCCATAACATGGCCTTTTGCGGTCTGGGGGCTTGATATGGTAGGACCTTTTAAATGAGCTCCAAGTGGATTACTCACCTCTTAGTGATGGTGGATAAATTCACGAAATGGATCGAGGCTAAACCTGTTACTAGTTGCGATGGAGCAACAACCAAAAGATTTGTTGAGGATGTTATAATCCGGTATGGTTATTCGCATAGCATTATCACGGACAATGGGAGTAATTTTTCCATGGGGGAGTTGGCTGAATTATGCGATGAGCAAAATATCCGGCTTGACATTGCGTCAGTCGCATATCCACAGGCTAACGGACAAGTCGAAAGAGCAAATGGTTTAATTCTACAGGGCTTGAAACCAAGACTCGAAGCACCACTAAAACATGCTGCGGGGGCTTGGGCAGAGGAACTACCCTCTGTAATTTTGAGTTTACGAACAACTCTAAACAGGTCAACAGGATATACACCTTTCTTCTTGGTCTATGGCGCAGAAGCAGTTCTTCCTAGTGATTTAATACATACTTCTATTAGAGTGGCCGCGTATATCGAGGAGGATGCCGAGATTTCTCGACAAAATAATCTCGACTTAGTCGAAGAAGTTCACGTCATTGCTGAAATGAGATCTACAGCCTATCAGCAGAAGTTACGCAAGTATCATAGCTAGAGAGTCCGAGCTAGATCTTTCAATAAAGGTGATTTGGTTCTCTGGCTTGTGCAACAAAGAAAGCACAAACTTTCCCCAGTATGGGAAGGGCCCTTTTTAGTTAGTCGAGTATTGCACAATGGGTCGTTCTACTTAACTGACATGAGGCCAGTCAAAGAAAGACCTGCTACTAAGAAGAGAAAGAGAGCTAGAGGCAGTACAAATCCGGATGAGTTAGACAAATCGTGGAATATTGCTCAGCTACGTCCCTTTTATTCTTAGTTTATCCTTCTTTGTAATCATACATATGTACATGTTCTGTGAGAAATAAAAGTTTTGGTTAACTCAAAGTTTTCCTGAGAAGTTTTTACCATCTTATTTCCTAATGATCATGTCATAGTCGAAAATCCCAAAATGCTTGAAAGTACTTTATGCTCATGTTCGTTCTGCTTTAGATTTCCGATTCTAAAACTGCTACCTTCGGGTATAACTCTAAAAAAAATTCTAGTCTTTACTTGGGTTATTTGTTTGATTGCTGGATGCGGGTATCTTCCGAGTAGTGAATTGTTGGTACTAGAAGCCGGCTTTGTTTCCGAGTTTAAACTAGTTTAGCAATTAAGCTTCGTTGCTCGGCAAAGTTTCCGGCTGAAGGTTAGCCGGCTCACGAAAGGGACTAGGCGGAAAGCCAGATAACCGATAAGTAGAGACGGAAAATTCTAAAGTGCTTATGAAGACATTTCAGGCACGCAAAAAATCTAAGACAAAAGTGCTGAATAGATAAAAACTTAGCACTAGCAAAAGTTATAGTACTTAATATTTACAAAACGCATCATGTCTTTCCAGAATAATACATAGTTTTCTTATCTATGATGCAGGAGGAGATGAAGGAGCTGTCGGCTAGTTGGTTACTCCGCCTTGATATCGTTCCGACATGTCAAGATCCGAGGTGGTCCGTTCATCGTCGGAAGCTTCTTCTATTTCTTCTGGAGGAGGTGGCGGGGTATCTACACGGGTGAAGAAGGGGATCTTGTAGCTGGTCAGATCAGCTACGTGGCACCCATATCCGGCGCAGGAGTGCATGATGGCTTGAAGGTCTTGCTCCTGGCCGTCTTCGTCTACTTTGGAGTACCCTCTGGTCACTTGCCATATCTCCATGTTTCCATGATGGCTGATGACCATGGTGAGAGCGTTCTGCGCACCAGTCCGCGTGTAGGACATGTTCCAGTCCCGAACGAGCTGCGGCATCTCCTTGGCCTTCTCCCGCACCTGGAAGTCCGACATGCTTGGCATGTCCGGAATCCTGAGAGACTCGCCAATGTCCTCAAGGGACTGGTGGTAGTCATGAAGAAGATCACCGACTTGGGTAAGCCGGTGAGTGTGGGGCTCGGACGAGGAGGAGTCCGTCAAGTTCAGAGGACCTATACACAAAATGAAGATAAGAAAAAACCGACATTGATGAAAGTCGAAGAAATGATAAGTCAGATAGATGGCACATACCAAGAATGACGTCGTCAATCTTGGCTTTCTCCTCCAGAGACTCTGGAGTTCAGCCCGGAG